>CM034155.1:293341030-293481708 GCA_019776745.2 Taxus chinensis | reverse complement strand
GGGGGGGTGGACAAGTCGGGGGGCAATGGAGGAGAGATAATAGTCAAAAGTGGATTCTTGTCAAAGCATATATACATATATTGTATGTTAGAGAAGTGGATAAAAATGAACTTAGATGTGTGCGCAATCCATGTTTCTGTACAAGTATTATAGGTTAAAACAAAAGAAAGGGTTGGTTAATTGTGATGGAAGAAGTGAATGTTTTGTACATGTATATTGTTTAGGGAAACATATATGCTTTTGATGTGATGGAATGTCAATATGCGTGCCATTTTAAGTGGTTTTTTTCTGTGGCTTTCTCCTGAGATAGGTGGAATGGGAACATGGTAAGGGTTAATAGCATCCCAAGGAGGACCTGTGTATTTATCAATTTTCACGATGACAAAAGAAGGAAGATTTGTTGTAGTAGTAGAGACATTGTATTCCATGTCAACAATCATGACTATTGAACCATTGACAATGTCAGCTTGAACCCATGAATTGGCTATAACCATTACTTTTTGTATTTTTCAAAGCAGGACTTTTTATTCCAATTGTTTGTCATCAAGATCAAGAGATTCAGATCACCTAACGAGTTGTGCAAGTGAAGAAAACACTAAGTAGTTCAAATATTTCATCATATTTAGGTTGTGGTGGTTGAAGAGTTCGTTCTTATGGAATGAATGAGTAGTAGTATGGAAAGACGTGTTCATCTTGTGTGAACATCCTTACATCAATGCAATACATGGTTGTTTACCAATCTTCAATGTGTGAATATGCATATCAAATGTTGAATAAGAGCCTTTGAAAATAAAATTGAATTTGATTTGTACCTTGTTGTTGGAAAACAATTTACAACATTATTGTATCGCGGAAGCTAAACTAGAGGGTTGTTCCATATGAGTGTCCTACATAGAAGGGAATGTAGTTAACAAATGACAATTGGAAAAGGTCTCTGACAAGAATAATTAATTTGGCACTAAAAACTAATGTTTTGAAGAGGGGGAAAGCTTCACACATTTAATATTTAACCTTGGAAAGTAATTTGGGCCCAATGGAACTCATTTTATCTATAAGAATATACTAAACATGTTTGAGACTATCTTAAAAAGATGATAGTGTTTGTCCTAAGCGGTTTGATATCCTTAACTGAAAACCAATGAAAAGCATGTATAGTAGAGGAAGAAATGTTGAAGGAATTGAATCCAGATGGCGTAAGTAATAAGAGAGGAGACTTATTTGAATGGAAAATATATGAGAGTATTGTTCTAATAGTGGTTATAAAATATGATTTACATGTGCTTGTGGTACCTCGAATTATCAATTTTCCCTTATAGTATCTTAAATTATCAATTTAGTTGGTGGTAATCAACGTCTTTGCATGAAGTGATGAAGAACAATATAAAAAGATTTTTTTTTTCAAACGACAATAGAAAGGAGCCTGAGTTGAATCCAAATTGGTTAAAATGGATTGCAGAAGAACCCCTATATTAGTATGCAAAGAAATAGGAAGATTATTTTCCAGCCATATGCGATGTTTTTCGATGTTTTGGAGGCCCTAAATTTCAATGTTATCAAAGGCCATGTGAATTCTAGGATGGAGTTGGGAAAAAATCTCCCATTCATCCAACGTAGTAGAAATGTTTACCATGGAAACTTTATTTTTTGAATCCTTGGCAGAAGAAAAATCTAGAATTATAGACAATTGGACGAGATACCAAGCTTGATAAATGTTCCACATACCCTCCCAATTATAAATGATAGTCTCCCTTGTACTCCCTATCTCTAAACGAATGTTGGAGAATGGTTTGTATAGAAGGAGTTCACTCCAATAGAAAATTCCATAGGAAAGTGGAGTCTTAAGTAGGAATCTGATAAAATTTCAGGGTGAGACGTATAATAGATGGAAGAGGAAAGTGTCTTCATACATGTTATTTTTATTTTTATTATTCACAAGTGTGTAGACAAAAAATAAACACACATGGGTACATTTTGAGGTCCTAATCACATACTACTATTCATATGATTCATAAGCGAGAAAACTAGTAGTTGACTACTCTCTTTGGCCTCCTTTTTGTCTTTCTTACTTTCTCTTTAGTCTTACACACTCCATAACCCAATATGATATTAATTTTTGTATGTTTCTTGACTCTGGACACTAACACCTAGCTAGGACACCAACTCCTAGGTTTCCTTGTCCTCTTAGGTGCCCCGATCTCTTTGTTTCTTACTCACTTCTTTTGGGCCTCTTTTATATTTTTGGAATCTTGTTTTCTTATGGGTCAGCCTTTTAGTTATCAATTACAAAATTCAAACAAGGGAATCATATAAATTCAAATATATGTGATCATAATAAGGGAGCATGCACTAAGCATCTATTATTACCACCTAAAGTTACATCCAAAGGCATTATAAGATCATCAAGGCATCCACCTAGATTTCATTTAAAGGACAATGGACTGCATTTTCTGCATACACACATAGGATGGGAATTTCATTATTCCATCCACACATCTATTTAAATTTCTACATATAGCTATCACTCACTATCAAGTGCACCTTATACAAGCGTTTCCTAGGGCATGATTTCTACACACACACACAATAACTATATGGAGTCTCAGATGTAGTGCATCACTCATTTTTAAGTTCACTCTATCGAGTGACCACGGGGGTCACTCCAAATCTACATTTGCATCTTTATTTTTTAGGATATTATGTAGTTTGTGGTTTTTCAAGATATCATTTATTTCGCAGATTACAAGAAAATTTTGTTATCATCCAGCGACATATAGGTGACCAAAGGAAAAGGTTGGTGACCACCACCTTGTGGCACAACAAAAATTAGTTTCTAAGTTCTTGCACAGTCACAGGAGCCTACGAGTGGTTTCTAGCTTAGGCGCCCAAGTCTCATTCCATAGGTCATGGTCCAACCTATTCTAGCAGTTATTGAATTTTCTAAGTGCATTTGTGACAGTCTCCTCCTCTTATTCATTAATTTTCCATTCTAGAACACTACAGGATTTACTTCAAAATCAGTTAAGTATCCTACTCCCTCTCTTGCACTTAGGATTTCATATTTATTTATCTTATTTCTCATGTCAAATCTATACTTTAACGTTTATTTATCAGTCATGGCTCTACAAGATTAGGGTTTAGCATAAATTCTATATTTTTTTAATAATTTGGTGAACCTGTCTCATTCGAACACTCTTGGGTCCTCCTCTCATCACTTATTTCATTTTCCTAGGATTCTCTCATGATTTCTAACTATCTAATCGTAATTGTAGAGATAAAATCATTTCTCTCTTGGCTAATACTCTCATTCCTTCTACTAATCATCTAGACATAGTATATCAGACATTCATAGATGTATTATGTCAACAACTTACTTTTCCATCTGATATAGTTTCCAATCTTTCCATTTATGACAATGATCCTCCCCTATATATACCAGCTTGAATATATTGCATGGGTATTAAGTGGACTATAATCAATAACGGATTTGAGCTCAATCTTTTTAATTTAGCACTCCTTCATAATATCTGTGTTTCCTCAACTAATGTTATCCCATCCTCAATTTTTCTTTGTGCGTATGATTATTCTACGTGTTCATGTATAGGCACTATTACTTTACCTATCATTATTGGGCCAAAAAATATTCTTATGGTATTCTTTTTTATTTATATCCCAAATCAACACAATTGTTTACTTGGAAGGCCATGTCTTCACACCATGTAGGAAGTGCCTTCTACAATTCATCGATGTATTAAATTCTTAAATGATGGCTTTGAATATAAAATTTTCACTGATCTTGATCCAGTCAAAAATTTCCACCTAGATCCATCCATTGCATTTCCTACTCCAACTTTTGCTACTACTATGCATCCTATTGATGATCAACAACCCACGAACTATCCTATCAACTTGCCTCCACTTGAAGGAATGTTTTGTGCATTAGACACTATCTCAACCACTTCACCCTCACCCCTCCTTTTACTAATGATATGGTAATTTTTCGAGGGTCTTTCCATACATTGGACGTCATTTTACCTTCGTCATCTTCTCCTGAGAAACTTGCATATGCGCTTCCTCCTTTCACATGCACTCTTTTCCTGAATAATTCTTACTGGCCACACATTCCATTTGATCCTACTAGTTCTCATAATATTTGTACACATGATGGTTTAACTTGACAAGGATTCACACTAGATGATCTCCTCCCTCTACCTCATTCTCCTCATCTCTACGATGGATATGTGCTCATTACTACTACTTATGGACTCCGCATCTTCTAATTATCAATATTTATTATGCACACTTCTCACACTTCTCCACTTACTCTTGGGTATTATTAGCTTGAATACATTGGAGGAAATTTTGATCCTAATCATATTGACACCACATTTCCCATGCCTTTCAGTCATGTTTCTCTTTTCAATGATTCATTTCTTGTCTATGTACACAAAATCTTAATCGTTGGTATGCACATGGTTGTCCATTACTACCTTTCATTGATAAGGAATACATAATGGGCATGTATAATTTACGCCGCAATGGCTCATTATATGATAAACCACATATTGTTGCTTACCAAGTCTCAGATGCATCTCCTTTAGTTTTTGACCATTATAATGATGATATCTTAGATGATGTTACTTGATTCTTCTACACATCATACACTTAGGGGGCATCATGCTTACTTCCCCCTCTCTTAGCATTATCAAATGTCTCGTATTTCTACTTTCACATGCCATGGTTTGTATTTAGTCATTCTCATTCATCCTACACACAACTTGTATCGACATTACTTTATGATGCACTCTCATGCTAAGGTTCACACTTGATTGTTGAGGGCATACTACATTCATAAACCTCACACACTACACATTTCATGCTTTTTGCTTCATGATACATCTAGAATTATATTCTCACACATCATACTACCCTATGACACACTCTAGTTCCAAGGTTCATACTTGACTACTGAGGTTATAAATCAGAAATGAACCTCACCTCTTCTACACTATACGCTCTATGATTCATTGACATATCTATCTAGCTCATATTTCAAACCATTTCCTGATGAAGAACTCATATTTAATGGTTTATTCTTGATTGTCAAGGGTTATTTTCTAAATTAACCTCATTACATACTCATACACATAATCTCAATGGCATGCTACTCCTATCACATTCACATTGCATACCATTCCACATCACTCATTCATAACATATTACATATCTTGTTTGTACATTCTCTTGTTTTTTTATACTTGTTACCTATATACTTTGTTTCACACGCTAAACAGATACTTCGTATGTCATTATCTTTATAAATACACACATGCATGTTCAATTATTCTCTAGTTTTGAATTCAAACTTTCTAGAGATCCTTACATGCAACAATAATTCCTGGTATTGTACCTCTTACTAGTCCCATCGAGGATCCTAGGGGAATCTAAATTTCTACTCTTACACATTAAATGTGTTTTTATTTCGTTATTTACTATTTCATACTCTTACTAGAACACTACTTTATATCGGAACATACACACTTGACATACTTTGTAACTTTCTAACATGCTAACAGGTGCTTCATGTGTAACATTTTCCTTAAAGGAACTATATGCTACAATGGTTTTCTGTTACAATTTTCTTGTTATTGTCTTCTATTGCAAGCCATTATTTTCAGGTTATTCCCTATGTCTTTCTTGATCATTGAATTTATGTTTTTGGCTAATTCAGCTCTAATTGTCTTGCAACATTGTGTGTGATGTCCCATGTTTGAAACCAAATTTTCACGTTCTTCATTTTCTGCACTATTTCTTGTTTACATTGTCTCCTATAGCATGTTTGTCACTTTTTTATACTAACACATGTTTCTAGCCATATTTTTTTCATGTGCCTTGGTTTCTACCATGCACATTCCCTCCCTTACAAGGTATCAGTTTCAGGTCCTCTCCTTTGGGACGCAACCTCCTAGAAGCTTCGCATGCAACCCAAAATTAGGGGGAATACATTAGGTGAATCAATCACGCCTTACAAAAAATTAGAGTTTCAATACATGTCTACACACTATAGGAAAATAATAGAGTAACAGTCTCAAAATGGCCCAGATTTTGAATTATGTCATCAATTGAACATAGACACCAACTCCCAAATAAAAAAACTAGTGTCAGGGCACTCCTAATATTTCCTAGGTGCCTATGACCAAGGGGAAGTTAAGTTACTTTCTCATATCAAAATAGTCAACAAAATTTTTCACAGTACAGGAACATTCCTCTAACAATCAGAATGCATTATATCTCTCTTTTGCTTTTTCCTTGGATCGAACTAGAACAAGCACAAAACAAAGCAGGATCACACCATCTACAGTGGTGCATATATTTGGGAAGAAGTCATGCAAAGAGAATAACACTAGACCTTTCTCCCCAAAAATATTCTGTTGTGGCTTGAGATCACCCAGAAAACATGTTCTTGACATGATATTTCCCTAAGAAATTGTTCTTGACATGAGATTGCCTAAAAACTTGGACTTGGCATGAGATAACCTAAAAAATTGTTCTTGGAGTGAGATCACTGAAAAAAATTGATCTTCTATAGCATTTTTACAACATTTTATATCCTTTTCACTCATCACAGATCATGTGCACATATTCCTTTTACTACTTTTTCCCATTTTTTCATACTTTTACAAAGTTTTCATAACACATGAATTTGACTCACTCTTTTTCGCTTCTGTTGCAGGTCCATCCTTAATATGAAACAAGAAGCATCCCTTCATGAAGCTACAACAATAGAAAGTAAAACACAACATAACTCATAAGCTTCAAAACTTGGGTCATTTCCTCTTTCTTAGCTTCCACGCTTCATTTTTATCTCTCCACACTTTAACTTGTCTCTTCGGCATGCTATTATCATCAAACTCTTCATGGTTATTATAGTCACAAAATCATGCACTGGCTAGTATTATTATACCACTAAGTATGTTGTTTTATATATGGATCTTACGTAAGAAAAATATTCACTAATGACCCATCTAGTAGTCCAATAGCTTGTTTAGTTCATCTTTTTTATTATCTTACATGGTCATCATTTACTTCTATGTACAATTCTAGTCAAGTCACAAGAACTCATATCTACAATTCCTTGCACAATTTTCATCACTAGTCTCTGACTAGGGTGCCCATATAAGGATTGGGGCTCATAGGGCACCCTTTTCCTGATTCTAGGCCCCTCATACACATTACACTTGATTTTATTTTTATTATTTAAGGTCGGTATTTTCATTTTCCCCTCACATATCCCTAGGCACTAGTCAACATGTATAATCATTAATGTCAAAATTTGAGGAATAAATCCCTATATAAACATAACATACATACCACTATATGGGCAGACTATTCTACTAAGGCCATAAATATCTACATAGAGCAACAGAGTGCATTTGGGCATTATTCTACATCACACACTGCATAGGAAAGGGAAATCTATTCTATTTCATCCACCATTTCCATTTTTATCTAGTTGTTTCTTGATATCTTTGTGTCATTGGTGCTAGGACATTAAGTAGGAACATAGTTACACAAGCAATCATATAGAATTGCATTGGGTCTAAGATGTAGTGTAGCGCTTAGTTTCAAGTCCACCATTGTGACCGCTATGAATAGTCAAACCCTTTCATATGCATCTTTATTTTTTAGGAATTTGATGCTTTGTTTATGATTTTATAGGTAATTCTTCAGCGTGATTCTATAATGACACCAGTGAACCTAGTGTGAAAATCATGTAACAAAAATCGAAGGATTGCAAAGACTAAGAGACCATACCAGGGTCAGACCTGGGACTGTTATGTAAACTAGGGCACACAGATTACAGACCAGGGGTTCCTAGGCACCCTCATCCTTCCCCGAGCACCCTACTCTAGCCATATATACCTCTTCTGAATATTTCTTAAGCCCGTCACGACACTATGCTCCATCGTTTCATCACCCTTTCCAGTCCAAGGTCATTGTGAGCTAATTTTATTTCAGGTTAGTACCTTTTCCTTCTCATTTCAATGGATTTATAATATCAAATAAATTAATTAACATTTACATTTCAGTATATTTTAGTTATTACATTATTGTGCATTTTTAGATTAACATTAAAAATTTAAATTCTAGTTATTCAGTTATCAGAAACACATCTCTTATCTACTTTATGTAGACTCAAAATCATGCACTTGGGTACATTTATAGGTCCTAATTACATACTACTATTCATATGATTCCTAAGTGAGAAAACAAGTAACTGACTATTGTATTTGGCATCTTTATTGTCTTTCTTGCTTTCTCTTTGATCGTACACACCCCACAACCCAATATAATATTCATTGTTGTATCTTTCTTGACTTTGGACATCGGCGCCTAGCCAGGACACCAATTCCCAACTTCCCTTGTCCTCTTGGGCACCCCCGACCTCTTTATATCTTACTCGCCTCTTTTAGGCCTATTTTATCTTTTGGGCATCATGTTTTCTTATGGATCAACCTTTTAGTTATCAATTACAAGATTCAAACAAGAGAATCATATAAATACAAAGCTATGTGATCATAATAAGGGACCAAGCTCTAAATACCTATTATCACCACATAAGGTTGCATCCAAAGGCATTCTAAGAGCATCAACGCATCCATCTAGTTTTCATTCAAGGGATAAGAGACTATATTTTATGCATACAATGCATATGAGGAGAAGTTCATTATTCCATACACACATCTATATACATTGCTACATATAGCTATCACTCGCTATCAAGTTCATCTTGCATAATAACTTCCTATGGCATGATTTCTACACAGACATCAAATAATTACGTGGAGTCTGAGATGATAGTGCAACAATTGATTATAAGTTCACTCTATTGAGTGACCATTAGGGTCAACCTGACTCCCCATTTGTATCTTTCTTTTTTAGGATTTAATGTAGTTTTTGGGTTTTATAAGATATCATTTTTTTGTAGGTTACAATGAATTAAGTGTTCATCCAACAACATAGCAAGTGACTAAAGGACAAGGTTAGCGACCATCTTTGTAGCACAACAAAAAATATTTTATGAGGTCTTGCATAGTCACACGCACCTAGCAGTGGTATTTGGAGCTTATGCACCCTAGTCCCATTCTAGGAACCCCAGTCTAGTGTATTCCGACTGTTACATAATTGTTTGAGTGTATTTGCGACATTATCCTTCTCTTATTCATCATTTTTCCAATCCATAACACTTCAGGATTTACTACAAAATCAACTAAGTCTTTTATTCCCTCTCTTATACTTAGGGTTTCATATTTCTTTAGCTTATTTCTTATGTCAGATCTATACTTTAGTATCTACTTATCATACATGACTCTTTAATATTAGGGTTTAACATAAATTATATATTTGTTAAATCAGTGCGCCAACATAGATTGGTCAATTCGACTTTCCATCTCTATAACACCATCAACATTTGCTTAAAACATCAAATGTTTGTATAACATAATTTACTTGTTTCTATTTTTCCCTCTCTATCAATGCACTCCACGTGGAAAGGTTGAGAGAATAGCGCCTTGACACATTTTTCCCTAGGTTCTTAAACCATCAGTCCATCACAATGTAATTTTTAGTAGGTGAACTATCCATGATAGGAAACACGTGGTTGGAAATTTGATAACAGGGGGATAAAAATCCTATTTACATACATGGGAGCCATATGCATATATTTAAATAGGTTGGAAATAGGAAGAAATGGGACCCACTTTGAATATTTTACATTTTTAAACACTGTGAAGGGGTTCCCTTAGTATTACAAACTTCCATTCATCATTCACTTTACGTATGTAAACAATTATTTTACTTATAGAGGTGTGTGAAATATACGATAGGATTATTTATTTATAAATCTTGAATGAACGATGGTCTATGTGAAGATGAGTATGGAGATTTCAATGGAAAATATTTTAGTCTGGCTAGGGATAATCAAAAGTTTTATAAAAGCTCAAAAAGGGACGTATGTTCCAGCCATGTTTGTGTTTAGTGATTCATTAGCAGACAGTGGGGCCGCCTGAGAAAATTTCAAACCATATGGCTTCTTCTCTTTCCAGCGCCGAACTTGTCTCTTTACCAATGGTCACATTTCTTTCTACTTCACATGAATTTTTTGTATAAATATTGATTAAATGATGGTCTATGTGAAGGTGAGAATGGAGATTTCAATGGCGAATATTTTAGTCTGGCTATGGATAATCAGTAGTTTTTGTATAATAGAAAAAGGTGTTGTATGTGCCCTCCATGTTTGTGTTTGGTGATTCATTAGCACACGCAAGGAATAATATTACATTCCACACAATGTCACCTGAGAAAATTTCACACCATATGGCTTGTTCTTTTTCCAACACATAACTTATCACTTTACCAATGGCTACACTGCTTTTTAATTCGTAGGTATTATCACATATATAAATTATTTTTCTCCAATATTTTAGGGTAATTTTTATGTCAAATATGACCACATTTCTTATAAATAATGTGTGACATGCGAACCACGACAACACTTATCAGAAAACATGATTAAAAAAAGGATAATGTGTATAATAATCATATACCAACTGAAAAGAATTGAGCCATCATTTATTTACATAATTATTGTAGCCGACCGATGCAAGTGATAATACATATGTGTCATTACTTATGGGTTACATCCCCTATAACTTGGAGGATGACCTCAATGTAAGCAATATAGTTTTGTGTGATAATTGATTTCAATAAAGAAATCATTTGACGAGTATAAGAGGATGAAAAATATAGAACCTCGACTATAGATTTATATAAATCAAAATTAATGGTCATATTTTTATTTATAGATGTAGATTGGAAGCTACACTTTATTCAAAAAAATGAAAAAAAAAATATGGCTAGAAATAGAAAACATATAAACATGCATCAATATTAAAAAAAGTGGAAACTTGGAGATTCCATTGTAGGAAATGTTGTCACCAATTCGTAGTCACCTTTGTGATATATGGAATGTCAGAGTGAGAAACTATACCTTCATATACATTTTGACTGGAAACACACCTTCGGTGTGATAGAATGTAATTTACAAATTCATGTGTCTTGCTTCGGATTTCACAATGGTCGTTTGTTAATGAACTTCAAACTGAAATGCAACTATTTTATATTATTGGTAAAAGGTAAGATAACTAGATTGTTACAAGCCAAGACATCAGATGCTAATCAAACACCACGATCAATAAGATGAAAGCAATTTGCTAGAATAACTTTACATAAAATTTGCAAACAAATGAGCAACAATATCATATATTATTATGGAACTCAATGAAATACAATGAGAATGGGCCTTGCTTATATAGGCAAGGAATAACAATCTAAGAACAAGTCAAGGTCGTAGATCAAGCCATAAATCAAGGAAATAACTAGTCATCAAAGAATTAGTCAAGACCATAGATTTAGGAAAGAACTAGACATCAAGGATCTAGTCAATACCATAGATCAAGGAAAGAACTAGTCAATACCATAGATCAAGGAAATGAACTATACCTAACAATTAGATAATATCCCCCTAATATCTAAATAAATAAAAAGAAATATCCACACACATAAGTGGGTGAGGATAAATACAATAAAGGTAAATAAAGTACCTAGGTGAACATGAGCTAAGGTAAATACCTACTCTAACACCCTCCCTCAAGTGAAGCTAGGGGCCAAAATAGAAGTGGCATGTCCACAGTATGAGTCCTGACAACTAGGCCTGATGAGGTACTCATGTACAATATATCCATGAAGAAATCTTGAACCAAAAGAAGGAAAGAATCCTTCTAGAAGGAAAGAGAAAGAAGAAGAAGAAGGAAGATGTTCTCACAAACACCCCCAAGAATAACTTATGAAACCCCAAGCATTCCACGCAACTCAAGGTAACGAGGTGATGTAAAAGGATTCGTAAATATGTCCATAACCTGCTGCTGAGTTAGAATGTACTCCAAGAAATGAACTCCATCTCGAATGTGCTGATGAATGAAGTGGATGTGTATCTCAATATGCTTATTCTGTTGGTGCTCAACTGGGTTGTGAGAAATGTGAATGGAAGTTTGGTTGTCACACCAAAGTATAGTTATTGAATCATGTGGGAATCCAAACTCTGTCAATAACTTTCGAAGCCAAAGAATCTACTAACTCATTGTAACTGTTTCCCTGTACTCTGCCTCTAAAGATGAAAGTGTAATAACCTATGTTGATTTTTTCACACCTAAACAACTAGAGAAGAACCAAGACAAAAAAGATAGCTATAAGTGGAAGGCACTTGTCATTAATAGAACTTTCCCAATCTGAATATATATACCCAACCAACTTAGTATAACCCCTAGTGTAGTGTAGGCCAAAGTGGGAAGTTCCGTGTAAATAATGCAAAATCCTTTTAGCAGCCTGCTAGTGACTACTATGAGGAGAATGTGTAAACTGAGATACAAGCCCTACTGAAAATGCAATATCAGGGTGAGTATTGGTCAAGTACATGAGACTCCCAACCAAATTCCTATACAAAGTAGGATCACAAAGTGGAGTGGTACATGTGGAAGTAAGAGTAACCCCATACTGAAAAGGAGATGGACTTGGCTTGCAATCAACCATATAAAAGTGCTGAAGAAGATCATGGGTGTACTTTTGCTGACTCAAATGAATCCCTGAATCTGTCTGAGAAATATGAAAACCAAGGAAATAATGCAATAACCCAAGATCTGTCATGTCAAACTGTGTAGAAAGAGCCCTCTGAATAGTCTAAATGTGGGAAGAAGAGTTGTCAGTAAGTAACATATCATCAACATACAAGAAAAGTATCACAATATCCTCACCAACATGTTGGAGATACACTATATGATTAGAAGTGGGAATGAACAAAACCAATAGATAGAAGAAAAGAATCCATCTTCTCATACCAATCCCAAGGGGCTTGTTTGAGACCGTAGAGAGACCTTCTGAGCCTACAAACAAGAGAAGAATCTTGAACAAATCCAGGTTGACTCTCCATGTATATTTCCTCTTGTAAATCTCCATGTAAGAAGGCACTCTTCACATCCATTTGATATATGGGCCACCCCTGTGATGCAGTCAATAACAAGTACAAGGCGTACAAAATCCATCTTGGCAATGGGTGCAAAATTCTCAGAGTAATCAATACCTTCAACTTGTGAAAAACTCTTTGCAACAAGACAAGCCTTATACTTGTCAATGGACCTATCAACTGCGTATTTGGTTCGGTATACCCACTTACACCTAACCATATTTCTTCCTTTAGGAAGAGATACCAAATCCCAAGTATGATTCTTCATCAAAGAAGAATACTCAGCTGCCATCACATCATCCCACTCCTGTATCCCATGAGCCTTTGAAAAATACTGTGGATCTTCAGAAAATACCTGACACAAAAGTCCAAAACTTGTAGAATGTGCATGATGATGCCTAGTGGGTGGAAGATCCTGAATGAAAGGTGCGGCCTCAGAAACTATAGTATGGGCCAACTTAGGTATACTGACAACATCGGTGGGAATAGGATCATCAATATCTATAACCTCATCATCAACCTCCTCAAAGAAAGGATCCTCAAGATGAGATGAAGAAGGAGGCATGGAAGAAGATTTATAATCATGAGGAGTGAAGCGCTCATCAAACTAAACATGTGTCCGAAAAAGAACATCATGAGTATCAGAATCTAGAAATAAAGCTCATGTCCTCACAATACCCTACTAAGATCTAGGCTATGTCACTTTTTTTCAAGAAAGTTTCACATCTAACTGCTTCTTCTGGCAAAAAATACTATTCCCTCTCTGAATATTCTTGTGACGTGTTATATAGTTACATGGACAACATGAGACATCTAGCTTAGTGATTGCAACAAAAGGCTACCTTTGGAGTGCAAATTATCAAGTTTGTCAAAGTGATTCTGAACATGCATTTAGCAGAGATCAAGGATGCTTCTACCAAGTAGATAATACGATATAATATAGTAGAATTTTGTTTTTTACATTTAGCCATATCCTTCAAAGTTAGAATATACCTTGTAATAAGGATTATGTTCTGCAAGCATAAGTAACAACCTGAATAAGTGGGGTAATTAATGCATTGACTTTCCAAAAAGTTATGTTAATTCATTAGAATTAATAGTCACCGATTGCAATAGTATGAAGGTTCTTTATGAAACTAGAAGATTATTTCTTGACCAAATCCTTGAAGACTTTGAAGTTTTAAAAACATCAATTTTGTATTTGAGAAAATAAACCCAAGTAAGCCTCAAGAAATTATCAATAAACACTAAGTGCATACTTAGGTCCATTAAAAGAGGGGCTAGGAAAAACCATCAAGTCACTATGCACAATAAATCAAGTGGTGAAGAAACTCTCTTGGATAAATTCTTAAAATGGTAAATCTTGGTTTGTTTCACTAATGCATAGCCAAAGAAAACTCCCTCAAAGCGTGAAACTCTAGGAATACCATCTACCAACCCTAAACCATTTGTGCTCAATGTCCTTCAAATATCTGTAATTGAGACATCCAAATACTTTCATGCCAAAGCTTACTCTTTGAATCTTCATGAGAAACTAATCTTGTCCCTATAGAAGAAGTGTCATCAAAACCCTGACCAACAAGTGAAATTGAGGTTCCAACAAAGTTCTTACTTTTGCCCCATGTGGTAGTAAAAAACATTGTTTTCCCTTGACTAGAATGAAAATTTGATATACAGAAAGAAAATTTGTAGTGATGTTAGGAGACATATAATGCATCTTGTATACTACCACCATCAAGTTGTATATCACCTTTAATCCTTTATTGAAAGAAAGGAAGAATCTCCAACATCAATTTTGGAAGTAGAACTCAAACCTAGAGAAACAAAAGACTCATTGGAAGAAGTCATGTGATGAGAAGACCAAAATATATAACCCAACTATCAACAAGTGGTGACTGAGATCTCCCAACAACATTAAGTGTTTTGCCATGTTGATTAGAAGGATAAGTGGAGTGGAGATAGAAATTTTGTGTTTCTTTCTTGCATCCTCTAAGGCTTGCATTCACTTATAAAATCTATGTTCTTCATGATTACTACCCCTAAAAAAATAGCATGAAAGGCTAGAATTATTCTTGGATTTATATGAATCTCTTGGGTTTAGAGTTGTTTTCTTTGGGTTTAGGAGAATTTTGAGATGGAGAAGGGTAGATTTGGTTTTACTTTTTGGTTTAAACCTAAAGAACCCTTAGGATTAGATGCAACTGAATATGCCTTTTGAGGTGAAAGACTCAAGGTGAGACAATTTGGATTCTTCCCTAGTAATCTCTTCACAAAATGTTTCTAAGTTAAGCATTTTGAATGTGTCACTCTAAGGTATCTCTCTGCTAGAGAAAAAGGTTGAAGCAATAATTCTAAATGGTCTTCTCAACTTGGATAGAATCAAGTAAACAGACTCTTAATATTTCTTATTAACTTCCACTCCCCTTCAACTGTGTCAAGAAATGATTGAACTTGGTAAGTGGATGACATTGCACCAAGTTGGGGGGCCATTATATGGGGTCTATAATTGGATGGCATTGAATTGATAATAATAATGGCTTCAACTTGTATGAGTTAGTCGTATATATTCTAATACCCAAAATTGGAAGATCATGTAAAAAAATTAAAACGTAGTAATATTGAGTCTAGTTTCTATGATACTAAATTTTAGTGAAAATGGAAAAGTTTAATTCGGTCACATGACTAGGCATACAAATAGGTGCTCCTTTTTTTGTTAAAAAAACATAATAGAGTGACTTTCGTGCCCCCCACTATTTTTTGAGCACCATTGAGTCATTAACCCTTGAAAACCCTATCCTGGTCCAGAGATGGATAGGAGCATGTAGTTTGTGTTCATCATTTCTATATGTAGATTTTTTTAACAAGTATTAAGTTCATCTAAGATACTTCCAAGTCAAGATTCTTCAAGACAGACTCTTTGAGAAGCTTAAAAAAAAACTAGTTTATGGTATTCCTAAGGATGGTGCACACCCCCTAGCTACCTGGAAAGAAAGAATCAAAATCATCAAGGATTTTTGTTTATTAGAGGGATCATGTATAGAATTACTGCATATGGTTTGTGCTAGTATATTCTAGAAATTTTAAGAGGTTTTGATGAGCCAAACAAAAGTTACATGACGAAAGATACGGGTATTTCAGGGGTGAAGAAATAGTTATAAAAAGCCACAGTTAGAAAATAAATCACATGGAAACCTTACATTAGTCAGGAAATTTGAAAAATTATATTTTTAGAAAGAAGAAACTCTGCTTTACGTCGTGGTATAATTTTTTTAAAATGAATCGATTGTTTTATTTTGATTTATCATAGAGGAAGTGGTATCCAAACAAAAAACTTTTACATTTTCCTGCAAAAACACAAAAATTGTTTGTTGTGTTTGTGCAGGTCATAGTGCGCTTAGCGTTGGGGCTCTAGACCACATCTATAATGCCTTAGCACGTTATGGTTATGTAAAAATCCAAAACACATAACATGCACGCACTTTATAACACACTACGCATTCTGTATAGTAAGAACATGTGGTATATGTGCTTGTGGCATGCTTCTATTTACAAAAATAAATGTTTAAGTATAAGAAATAATAAAAACGTATACTTTAAATTTATTTTAGTAAATATAAGATGTTAGGGTCACTCTACACCTTATGGAACTAGTCTCACAGCTCCATCTGTCACAGTTTAGAAGATAGTATTTCAAATTCTAATCTAGTTAGTACATGGAGGAGAGGAGACTTTGAGTGCCTGTCCCGTTTTTTCGTGCTGTGCGTGCGTGAAGGAGGCCCTAAACCTAAACCCTAAACCCTAAACCATGATCCCTAAACGCTAAAACCTAAACCATAAACCTTAAACCATAAATCTTAAGCCCTAAACCCTAATCCATAAATATTCACCCCTTACCCATGAGCCCTAAACCCTAAACCTTGAGCCTTGAGCCTTAAGCCTTAAACCCTAAAACATGAACCATGAGCCTTAAATGTTAAAACATAAACCCTAAACCCTAAACACTTAACCCTCAACCATGATACCTAAACCCTAAACTATAAACCATAAACCCTAAAACAAAAATAAGAAATCCTAAACCCTAAAACCTAAACCCTAAAACCTTAACCCTAAACCCTTAACCCTAAACCCTTACCCCTAAGCCCTAAACCCTAAATACTAAATCCAGAGGCTCGAGCTCTAACCACCATACCTTAAACTAATAACTATGAACCCTGAACCTTAATCCATAAATCAAGAACCATGAACCCTCAACCTTAATCCCTAAACCATAAATCCTAAACCTTAAGCCTTGAACCCTACACCCTAATCCTTGAGCCCTAAACCCTAAACCTTAAACCCTGAGCCCTAAATTGTAAATCTAGAGCCCTGAGCTCTAACCCCTAAACCTTAAACACATAACTAACCCCTAAACCATAAACCCGTAACTATAAAACCTGAAGCCTAAGTCGTAAACCCTAAACCATGCACCCTAACGTCTAAACCCTAAACCCTGAGACTTGAGCCCTAAAGTGTAAACCCTGTTAGGATACGTTGATTTCTAGCTATAGGATACGTTGGTTATTTCTTAGCTGTCTATTCTTATCTTGTTATCACATTATTCTCTGCCACTTTTGTGGATCTTCCCAGCATAGTTAGGGAGTCAGTTCAGTCTTCTGTCCTATTTAAACTGGACGTGTGCATTGTTCTCTTCAGAATAATATGAGATAAATCTATCTCTTCTTATTTCTCTTTCTGTAGCTCTCAGTTTGGTATCAGAGCACGTTCGGTCTCAGGATTCATGTTGGTCAGGTTGCAAGCCAAGATCTTTGTCATCGATGATGTTCTGGCCATATCCCATCAGTCACCGAAGTGTATTTGTTTAAATAGAAACGCCACGACCAAGTGTTCGACGAGAAGCGTTCTGATCTTGTAAATTGCTTGTAGTTTTTTGGATCTATCTTATCTTGTGCAGTTCTATCCCTCGGTACATGTTTTTTGCAACGTGATTTACTGTGCATGCAGATCCTGTTCTTTGACCATTGCAGAGCGCCTGAAAAACCTGTGTGGAGAGTAGTGGAGACTGCTGCTGGACGTGGAGATCTGCTGCTGCGGCCTGCTCCATATAAAACACCTGTACCACTGAGCAATACGAATCGTTTCATTCTGCACCGTTTTCGTCTCCTGGTTCGGGCAAACTTTATGAAGCCTTGAATGGCGTGACTCCAATCCATCGTACGTGGCAGAGATCTGGGAGGACGTGAAGGAGTGTAACGTCTTTCTCCTGTGTTGTTTTTCTTGCTGCTGCGAGGAGAAGCCTGTGTTTTTTGGCGTAGAGTGTAGCGGCTGGTTCTTTTGAGACCACGTCCAGAACTTGGAGCCAAAGCCTGTAGTGCTTGAAGCTTTTACAACGCCGACAGCTGCTGTTGCGTGGAGATAGTTGCTGCTGCGTGGAAGAGTGTGCTGCATGGAGGTGAAAACAATCTTGCTGCCGTGTGGAGAGCTTTGAGGAGCCATCAAAAGCCACAACATCAACTCGCCAGCCAGAGAACACCGTGGAGAAGCTCCTGAGAGCTCCGGGTTCTACTTTTCCTTGCTGAACGAGCTTCAAAATTGCGGCAATCTTGCATTCGACAAACTTGTTCGAGAAGGACTCCTTGAGTACTTTCTTTTCGACGTCAGTTGCCAAGCAAAGCGAGTACGGGAAGAATTAGAAGCCGGATACGACGCAGATTGTGACGACGAAGAAGAACGCCCTGCAAAGCGTCGCCGTCTCACAGCATGCGAATATCGCGAGCATCTACAAGCCAGTCATTCTCGACAGTGAGTCCAAATTGTAATAATTTTTTCAAATAAATAAATATTTTTTTTATTACAATGTCTGCTCCGAAGTTACTCCTGTCTGATGCTCAGTTGCTCAAAGGGCCTAACTTTGCAGCCTGGAAGACAAAAATGAAGACAATCCTTCAGTTTGAAGGATTATGGGGAATTGTCACAGGGTCTGTGCCTACTCCCACAGCCCCCGATGAACTAATCAAATATGACATGGCTTGTGCTAAAGCCTTGATGCTGATAATGCTCAGTATCAGTGATGATGTGCAACCGCATGTTCGGAATGCGGAGAAACCCAAGGAGGCCTGGGACAAGTTGGCAACCATTTATGAATCCAAAAATCAGACAAAGATTCTTCATCTTCAGTCGAAGCTGCACACCCTCTCTATGGGGTCTGACGAGAAAGTGGAGGAATTCCTGCGTCGCGTGGCTGAGTTGAGATCGGAGTTATTGGCGCTCGATGAAACGGTAGACGATAAACTTCTCGTCCCAATCACCTTGAGAGCACTCCCTTCTCAATTTCGAGTGTTTGTTACAACACTAAATGTGTCTAAACAAACAGTGACATTCGAAGAGCTTGTGAATTTGTTGCAGCAGGAAGAAGCTATCACTTCATCGCATGGGGAGTCTCAGGACAAAGCCTTGTTCTCAAAGCCTCATCGTGGCCAGAAGAATCGGAAAGGTCCTCCAGAGAAGCCAAATCCAGCGCAATCCAAACAGAAAGATCAAAAGTCAAAGAGATGGTGTCACATTTGCAGAACCAATACTCACGACACTGATCACTGTTGGCACAACAGCCTGAAACAAGGGTCTTCAAGCCATACAAGCACATCTGGGCGCGAAGATTTTCAAAATTCCAAACGACGTCCCCGCTGGAGAAAGCAAAAAGGACATCTTGCAGCCCAACAAGAGGATGATGACTCTGATGAGGAGACATCAGAAGGAGCCCATTGTAGTAAGAATCTTGTACTCGTCTCTCAAACTTCTCAGCCCATGAAGAAAGTCTGGTTGATAGACTCTGGTGCAAGCAAGCATATGTCAGGTGACAAGAAGCTGTTTGATTCACTACACGAAGAGCCAACTGGAGATCGAGTTCGGATAGCGGATGATAAAGAGTACATTGCAGAAGGAATAGGGAATGTGACCATTCCTCTGGGGCCACGAAAATGTACACTTACAAAGGTACTATATGTTCCTGGCTTGACTAGCAATCTTTTGTCAGTTACTCAGCTCTTGAATCATCACCTTAAGGTTGAATTTCTTGTTCAAAATGGCATTAAATCATGCTTAATCTCCCGAAAAGGTACGGTTCTTGCTAAAGCCTTTGTAAAAGATAAGTTATTTGCTTTAGATACTATTTCATCTTCTGCAGTAGCTTTATCTACTTCAACAATAGAATCAACTGCCTTATGGCATTTTAGATATGGACACTTGTCGGTTGGTTCACTGCACCAGATGAGTTCAAAAGCAATGGTCCGTGGACTACCCAAATTGTCCAGTTCCTTGCCTATTTGCCCTGGTTGTCTTGCAGGAAAACAACATAGAGATCCGTTTCGAGCGAGCACCTTCCATGCCAAGAAGTGTCTGGAGATAGTTCATACCGATCTGAACGGCCCATTGCCTGCTTCGTTTTCAGGATACAAATACTTCCAGTTGTTCGTGGATGACCACTCTCGCAAGATGTGGGTATATTTCCTAAAGCAGAAAAGTGAGGCTCTTCAACACTTTCAGAACTTCTATCATCGTGTTGTCAAAGAATCTGGACAACCACTTCTTCTACTCCGCTCAGATCGAGGGGGGGAATTCACATCAAAGAAGTTCTTGGCCTTCCTAAACCATCACGGCATTAAGCAGCACCTGACTGCTCCCTATACGCCCCAGCAAAATGGCATTGTTGAGCGTCGCAATCGCACAGTGATGGAGATGGCTCGTTGCATGCTATCAACTGCAAAGCTAGGAGAACGCTATTGGGCTGAAGCAGTACAAATGGCTGTATATCTTCTCAACAGGGCACCAACAAAGATTCTACTGAACAAGATGCCAGAAGAGGTATGGAGTGGTAAAAATCCATCAATTTCTCATTTGCGAGTATTTGGTTGCACAGCATACATGCATGTTTCAGCTTAGAAGAGAAAGAAGGTAGAGCCAAAAACACTCCCGTGTATCCTTCTTGGCTACAGTACTACCTCAAAGGCGTATCGTCTCATGGATCCTGAGACAAAGAAAGTATACGAGAGTCGGGATGTGGTTTGTGACGAGTCATCCTTTGACTCAATAGTATCAATAGAAGATTCACTTCCAAACACATCTCACCGATTAGTCTCTGAATCAGATGATGAGCTGGAGGAGACTACTCAGAGAAAAGAAATGCTACCAGGAGAACTATTTGTTGACCTTGGAGAACTGCAGAATGTGACTCCACATCAATCCTCACGGAAACGACACAGTTCTTCTCAAAAGTAGTCAAGTTCTCATCCGAAGTGGGTACAAAGAACTATCAAGGACTCAAATTTGCAACAACTCCCAGATACATCATCCGGAGTCAAAACAAGGAGTCAAACAAGAAATGAGGTAAACTTTGCACTCATGAGTTCACTGATGAATAGCTCCGAGCCAGATAATGTTCGTGAAGCACTCAGTAAAACTCAGTGGAAGGAAGCTATGGAAACAGAATATGACTCACTCATGAAAAATCGGACATGGGAACTTGTCGATCTGCCTACAGGAAAGAAACCCATAGGCTGCAAATGGGTCTTCAAGACAAAATATAAGACAGATGGATCCATCGACAAACATAAAGCACGACTTGTAGCCAAAGGATATGCTCAGAAAGAAGGCATCGACTATGAAGAAACCTTTGCACCCACTGCGAAGATGAAGACCATCAGAGTAGTTTGCGCATTTGCAGCACAGAAAGGATGGAGACTTCAGCAGATGGACGTCAAGAGTGCTTTCCTAAATGGTGATCTGAAAGAAGAAGTATACATGACCCAACCTGAAGGATTTGTTGATGAAAATCAGCCTAAAAAGGTATGTCGTCTCATCAAATCTCTTTACGGACTGAAACAAGCTCCCAGGGCATGGTATATCAAGATCAATGATCACCTTTTGCAGCATGGGTTCACTCATAGTCCCTCAGATTCAAATTTGTACATAAAGAAGGTAGGCAAAGAAATTGTCATTCTGGTTGTTTATGTAGATGATCTTGTGATCACTGGTAGTTCAGAAGATCAGGTTGATATTGTAAAGAATGATCTCAAAAGAACCTTCAACATGACAAATTTGGGGCTACTACATTACTGTCTTGGCTTGGAAATATGGCAAAAGGAGCATCACATCTTTGTCTCCTAGACAAAGTACGCCAAGACACTCCTGGAAAAATATAGAATGTCTGATTGTAAACCTATATCCACTCCCATGGAAAAAGGCTTGCAACTTTCAAGATTCCAGGACTCACCTCAAGTAGATGCTACTCTCTACAGGCAATTGATTGGAGGGCTCATCTATTTGATATACACCAGACCAGATCTCTGCTATGCTGTCAGCTATCTTTCCAGGTTCATGCAAGAGCCAAAGAAATGTCACTGGAATGCAGCAAAGCATGTTTTGAGATATGTCCGAGGAACAACTAATTATGGTCTGGAATATAAAAATAATGATCAATTCTTCCTACAGGGATATGTCGACTCGGACCATGCTGGATCTGTTGATGATAGGAAGTCAACTACAGGATACATATTTCATCTCGGATCTGGACCAATCTCGTGGATAAGCAAGAAGCAGAATGTTGTTTCTATCTCATCCACAGAGGCAGAATATCACGCCGCACGAGGAGCTGTGTGCGAAGTGATATGGATACGTCGCATTATGGATGACCTAGGAATTCCTGAAAAATAGTCACCTATTCTCTATTGTGACAATCAGAGTGTGTTGAAGCTCGTGCAGAATCCAGTCTTTCATGAACGAACAAAGCATATTGAAATTGACTGCCATTTCATTCGAGAGCACGTCTTGAACCATCAAATTCAGCTCCAGTACTGTCCTACTGAAGCACAAGTTGCTGACATTCTCACTAAATCTCTTGGAAAAGTGAAATTTGAATCTTTCAGAGGTCACATTTGCAAGAATAATGTAATAAGGGGGGGGAATGTTAGGATACGTTGATTTCTAGCTATAGGATACGTTGGTTATTTCTTAGCTGTCTATTCTTATCTTGTTATCACATTATTCTCTGCCACTTTTGTGGATCTTCCCAGCATAGTTAGGGAGTCAGTTCAGTCTTCTGTCCTATTTAAACTGGACGTGTGCATTGTTCTCTTCAGAATAATATGAGATAAATCTATCTCTTCTTATTTCTCTTTCTGTAGCTCTCAAACCCTAAACCTTAAGGCATAAATGTTAAATCCTAAAGGTCCTTAAACCCTAAACCCTGACCCATAAAACCTAAACTATAAACCCTAAGCACTAAATTGTAAACCCTAAACCCTAAGCCCTAAACCTTAAACCCTAAACCCTAAACCCTGAACTATGCAAACTAAACCCTTAACGCTCAACCTTTAACCCTAAGACTTAAACTTTAAATTATAAACCCTAAACCCAAAAAAAATAATAAACCTTAAACTCTGAACACTAAAACCTAAACCCTAAACCCTAAAACCTAAACCCTTAGCCCTAAACCTTGAACCTTGAGCCCCGAGCCCTAAGCCGTAAACCCTAAACACTAAATCTAGAACCCTAAGCTCTAACCCTTAAACCTCATATATTTCCAGTAGGTATCATGAATGAGTTCATTTTTTGAATATATTAGGACCATATTTCCTAGTCTTGTGCCTAGAACCATAATTTAGTCTGCTTTGACAACTACCTTGTTTATGAGAGGTGGGCATTTCCCTCCTTAAAAATATCAACAGATGAAAGACATCAAATTTTGATGAATTTCTTTGAATTTTGTTCCTAAGAAGTTGATGAACCCTTTTTTAGTTGAATACTCTCTGTTAATACTATGAAATGGGTAACACACAAAACATTAATGTGAGTGAAATATTTTACATGCAATGAGCATTTCCCTCCTTTAAAATATCAGTGGATGAAAGGCATCAAATTGTGATGACTCCCTTGAATGTTCTACCTATGTAGTAGATGAACCCTTTTTAGTTGAATACTCTTTGTCAATACTTATAAGAATGGGTAAGACATAGAACATTATTGTGACTGAATGGGTGAGGCTAATCCATGAGCGTTAAATCCAAAACCCTAAACCCTAAACATCAAACCTTTAACCCTAAACCATAAACCCTTTTCCCTAAACCCTAAAACAAGACCTTTAAACCTTAAACCCTAACTCCTAAACCCTAAACTATAAACCCTAAATCCTCAACCCTAAACCTTACACCCTGAGCCCTAAATCCCAAACCCTATACCATAAGCACTAATCCCTAAACTCTAAACTCTAAGACCCAAATCCTAAACCCTAAACCCTGATCCCTAAACCCTAAAACTTGAGACCTAAACCCTAAACCCTAAGCCCTGAACCCTAGGCCCTAAGCCCTAAGCCCTAAGCCAAAACCCTCAACCTTTAACCATAAAACATAAACTCTCAACTCAAAACCTTAAAAACTAAACCCATAGCCCTAAACCCTAAACCCTCAACTCTCAACCCTAAACCCTCAACCCTCAACCCTGATCCCTAAACCCTAAACCTTGAACCCTTTTCCCTAATCCCTGAACCTTAACCTTTAAACCTTAAACCCTAACTCTTAAACACTAAACCCTAAACCCTAAATCCTCAACCCTAAACCTTAAACCCTAACTCCTAAACCCTAAACCATAAATCCTAAATCCTCAACCGTAAACCTTAAACCCTGAGCCCTAAACCATAAACTCTATACCATAAACCCTAATCCCTAAACCCCAAACTCTAAGCCCTAAATCCTAACAACTAAACCCTAAAACCTAAAACCTAAACCCTGAGCCCTAAACCCTAAACATTGAGCCCTAAACCTTAAACCATAAGCCTTGAACCCTAGGCCCTAACCCATAATCCCTAAGCAAAAATGCTAAACCTTCAATCCTCAAACATAAACCTTAAACCCTAAAAAATAAACCCTGAGCCTTAAACTCTGAACCCTCAATCTCAACCCTAAACCCTAAACCCTAAACCCTGATCCCTAAACCCTAAACCCTAAACCTTGAGCCATAAACCCTAAACCCTCAACCTTGACCCCTAAACCCTAAACCCTGAACCTTGATCCCTAAACCCTAAATCCTAAACCCTTAACCTTGAATCATAAACCCTAAACAATAAGCCCTAAACCCTAAACCCTAAACCCTAAACACTAATCCCTGAGCCCTAAACCCTAAACCCTAAACCCTAAAATTTGAACTATGAAAATTAAACACTAAACTTTAAACCCTAAACTCTAAACCTTCAGTCCTAAACCCTGAGCCCTAAACCCTAAACCCTAAACCCAAAATAATAATCCCTTACCAAAAGGAAAGTCCTAAAAATATCATTCAGCGTGTTTCAGTGTGTAGGGAATAGTTTTTAAGGTGATCGATCATCTCATTTAGTTTTGATGAGAGACTATTTTTGGCCATTTTGTAGTTAATTGAACACCCTTCAAAACAAGCTAAAATGATCTAGTCATGTCACCAAGCTATCAAGGACCATTATTTGTGAAGTATTAAGGCATCATTTGTCTCCATAAGAGACATATGAGCATTAAGATGTATGAGAATCATGAATTTGATTCCATGAAGGATGCTTTTAGAGCTATGAAAGGTGAGGGGATGATCTATATATGGAGCACCATGTTTCTGAGAATTAGAAATCATCTGAGTTCACTTAATGCAATTCACTTGGTAATATTTGTAACAACTCATTCAACACCTAGTAGTGTTATCAAACATTAAGGAGGAGGCACATTACAATCACCTCATTTTGGCCATAGGATAGGAATCCCATTCAAGGAATAATCCTTTATCTACAAAGTGAGGATCTCTTTTTAGTAAGAAGTAGACAAGCATCATAGAGTTTATTTATGGTCACTAAAGTGAATTATGGACCAAATTTAAAAATTAGTACCAGTTCAAGTAGTGGTAGGGCCAAAATCCATTTTAGAAGGTAAAAAAACCTTTTAAATGACTATATGATTTCTCAAATCAAAGACCGACTACAATATATATGCCCTGAAAGTTATAGGTCATTTGCTGAAATCCTGAAAAATGAGTAAGTACTGACTAGATTAGTTTTTGAAAAACTATCTTCTAGATTATAACTGTTGGAGCTATGGGACCACTTCCATAAGGTGCAGAGTGACCCTAATTTCTTATATTTACTAAAATAAATTTAAAGTATTATGTAAGTATAAGACACCCAAAGACATATACATGGTCCACACTATTCAAAAAGCGTACGTGTTATAACCCGTACGTGTTTTGAATTCTTTCAAATGCGTACATGTTATAATAAGTACGCGTTATAGGTTCGGTGATTATCAAGCCAAAAAATATAAAACATGATCGTGATTTAGCAAAACACGTACGCAGTTCGTCTGTTTTCATGTTTTTGTCCACTTTTTGGCCCCCCAACTTCATGCACTTACCCGTAAGATAGTCTATAATGGTTGGAAAATCTTCAGGACTAAGAGAGGTGATCTCAATTTCAAGTTGCATGGCTCTTATATGATCCACCTTACCAAATAAATCCTCCAATTTATCCCATATTTTGAAAGGAGAGTCACATTTTTCTAAATGAAACAAAATATTATCACTTACATAAGTTCCTATCCAACCCATACACTCATTAAATTTACACTGGCACTGAAATTTCTCATATTCTCTAGTGAACACTGGTTGTTCTAAAGAAGTTAAAGCCCATAATCCTTTCCGCTTAATTATTGTTTCCATTCTTGGTTTCCATGTGTGGTAATTATGTGTTATTAATGGGTCAATATGATCTAATGCATAAGTAGATGCCATCCAATGGAAAGAGCATGGAAAAACAAGCACTTTTGCAAAAAACGACACTTAAAAACGAGTTACCAATCAAAAGTTACAAGCTTTTCAATATTATGGTCTACTATTTATTTTAATTGCCACGAAAACATAATAAAATGCTCTTGCCCTCACCACACAAATAAAATGAAAGGGGGATGGAGTTAAGCACCTACTAGTAGGAATCACAATCTTTAAGCCCTCATATGACGATACCATATGACCAGGGGCTAAGGATTTCAATGAGTCTAGGGTGTGCCACTTTTTTTTGAGAAAGTTACTATTTTTGGACTGTGTGGATAGTGACCTGTGTTGCCAAAAATAGTAGGATACAGAATTACCTGAAATGGCAAAATCCATGTACGGTCGTCCTGGTACCCTACTAAAAAAGGAAAGAACAGAAATCCTTCTGCACGTAACCCAAAAATGTTGCACCACACCAGAACAAAACTCAATGTAGATATCGATAAATCCAACAAACACATAAATCGATTTCTTCAGTTTCTTTCCTATCTTGTGCAAATCCCGAGGCGAACCAGTGCATTTCTTTGCAACCACAAAAAAACTAAAAAAACAACTGCCTCCTGAAATGGCCGGGTTTACAGTCGATCTTAGGGTTTTCCCACCTTCTGGATCCAATGGTGGCCTTTGTTTTGCATAAAAATGCATGCAACAAAAAAATATGGACAACTCCCGTATATATGAATATATATAAAAAAGAAATGCTTACAAAACAAAACTTACACATGGATGTTAACAACAATCTCCTTCTCTGATACCATAAAAGGAACGATAACCAGATCGTACCAAGCCAATAATGCAAATGTTAATCAAACACCACAATCAATAAGATGAAAGCACTTCGCTAGAATAACTTTACATAAAACCTTTGCAAACAAATGAGCAGCAATATCATATATTTTTATGGAACTCAAGAAAGACAATGAGAATGGGCCTTTCTTATATAGGCAAGGAATAAAAATCTAAGAACGAGTCAAGGTCGTAGATCAAGCCATAAATCATGGAAAGAACAAGTAACGACCATAGATTTAGGAAAGAACTAGACATCAAGGATCTAGTCAATATCATAGATCAAGGAAAGAACTATACTTAACAACTAGATAATATCCCCCTAATATCTAAATAAATAAAAGGACATATCCACACACATAAGTGGGTGAGGAAAAATACAATAAAGTAAAATAAAGCACCTAAATGAACATGAGCTAAGGTAAATACCTACTCTAACAATTGTGGCATTGACATATAGACTCTCAGAGTGAGAAAGGGTTCTTCCATATACATTCTGACTAGAAACATGCCTTCAGCGTGGTAACTGCTCTCGGTGGTTCAAAACTAATTTGAAAATGAAATTATTGTGTGAAAACTATAACCATGGGCTTAATTCATTTTCATGAGGTACTCGGTACACTTGACTTAGTTGTCATGTAGCTCGTTTACCCCAGTGCTCACTTCACTTATTAGATTCTAAAATACCAACTATTTGTGTGGCATCCAAGACATGCCAAAAGTGAAGAATATGAAAATGGGAAGGGATGGTATCTTATCATCCATGATCCTAACTCTCTTATATATGATTCTACCACAAAATTGTCTAATTTTAGTTGTTCATGGTGTAGACACATTACCCTTGGGAGCATTACTCACTCGAAATCGAACAATAATTTCAAAAATTGGCACATTTGAATTGGGATTCTTCAGCCCGGATAGAACCAATAACTGGTATATTAGCATTTGGTATGCCCAATTATCAAACAAGGTGATCGTTTGGGTGGCTAACAGGGAGACTCCGGTGAGGTACATTCCCAGTGTTCTAAATCTCTCGAGAGATGGTAATCTGGGAATATTTAATGGACATGGTGAGATTGTTTGGTTAGTCAATGTGACGAAGAAGCCATTTGGGGATGTAATATTAGATTCTAGTAATTTTTTACTATTGTGCGATGATGATAAATATGATATTGTTTGGAAGATCTTTGACCATCCTGTAGATACCTCGTTGGTTGGCATGAGGTTGGGTGGACAACGAAAGTGATTTGGTTGGAGGAGTTATTTGAATCCGCCTCCAGGGATTTTCTCCTTTTAGGTGGATCCTGTTGGGATCCAACAATTTGTGCCATAATGGAGCGACTCTGTGTAGTATTGGCACAACGAAATTTGGGATGTTAAGAATTTCAGTGGGATTCAAAAAATGTCAGGCTTCTAAGATGTTTGCATCCAAAAGTCCAGCTTTGGCTTTGATTTCAATCATTAAATGACGCCTATAATCAATGTGCTCTCATGTTTTGTCCTAGACAAGGATTGGGGAATTCAACTATATGCTTTGAATGATGGTCATCATTGGAGCGTGATCTAGTGTCAACCTATGGCGCAATGCATTGTATACAACCTTTGCGGTGCTTATGAAATTTGTGATTCTAAGTATATATAAAACTATGTGAATGGCTTCTTTCGTGGAGATAGTCGTGCCTGATTTTATAAGGAGAGATGGACCAGTGGCTATGTTTGCTAAAGCCAGTTGAACTACGACCTAAAAAATGACAACATGGAGAGATGGACCAGTGGCTATGTTTGGTAAGGGAGACTCTTGGCCGATCACCGAATTAGTCAATATGCCAAAGAGAAAACATTAGAAGGATGTCGTAATGCATGTCTTAACAACTGCCTCTACACAACCTTTGTAACTATTTTATATTATTGTGTGGTTGACATACGGACAATCAAAGTGAGTGAAGGTTCCTCCATATACATTCTGACTGGAAATACTCCTTCAACGCAATTATAATAATCGTAATTTATAATTTACATAATATATAATATAATAAACCCATTATAAATTTTAATTTATAATATAATAAGTTATAAATTATAATTAATTAAAAAAATAATTAAATGTATAAATTAAAAATTAAAATAAATAAATTAAAAAAAAGTACAAATTGAAATTTTTAAAAATTAAAAATTAAAAATCAATAAAAAAGAAAAATTAATACAAAATAAAAATTAATATAAACTAATAATTATTGACAAAAATTAATTTTCATTAAAAGATTAAAAAAATTAAAACTAAATTTAAAAATGAAATATTAAAAATAATTAAATTTAAATTAATAAGATATAAAATTTAAATATTAAAAATTACAAAATAATTAAAATAATTAAAAATAAAAAGTTAAAAATAAAATTTAATTAAACTACAAGTTTAATAATAATAAAAATCTACAATTAATAAAAAATAAAAATTAAGAATTAATAAGAAATAAAAATTAGAAATTAATTAAAATTTAAAATTACTAAAAATTTAAAATGAATACAAATTAAAGATGAATGAAATCTCTATAAAGTTTTAGAGAATTGATTCAGCCCCCTGAAGATGTCTATTGTGCTTCCAACAATTGGCTATCAAAGCAAGGTCCTTCTGAAGTAAGTTGAACCACTTGAAGGATATCATTGAAGAACATGTATGGAAGATGAGTCAAGGAAGCTAGATGTGAAGACACCCCTTTTCATTATGAAAAGTTGTTTGAAACCCTTAGGGTTTGATATTTAGCAAGGACAGTTCTTTTTGTATGCTCTCACATTTCTAAGTTTCTACCTGATACAGCTGATGAGAAGTCGAATGATGATGGTCAACTTTGATCTTGAAATTATTCCTGATGTATGTTTTCACTAAAGAATATGATGAATATGTTAATGATTTCCTATAAGAATCATCTTGAGGATGTCTGCTCAGATCATGATTGAGCCTATAAAGGAAAAGGAAGAATTAGAAGAGTGTAAAGAAGCTTTCCTAATCTATGATGACAGTGCTATGGAGTGATCCAAGAGAGTATTGGAAGTTCAGAGATGACAAGAGGATATGATCAGAAAATCAGTATGGTGTGAGGTACCTCAAAAATGAATGTGGTGTATCAAACAGTGTTGTCGCCCCATGCCCCTAAATGGATACAAGTTGGAATACAAATTTACACTATGCCTAAGGAGAGATCTCAAGTATTCAGTTTTCATAAGTATGAACCCATGTCTTCGGGACTCCAATCTGAAGAACCACCCCCTGAAAGTTTCCTATCAACAATCCACCACCAAGGAAGAAGAGAAGGAGAGGTTTGTGGGTTCTAGTAAGAAGGGTATGTGATACTATTTTATTTTTCATCATTTCCCCTAAAATAAATGTGGACATAGGATCATGGACAAGAAGACTTTGTTTTGGAACTGTAACTCAACATGCAAGTTGATGTTTGTTCAAGACCCCGTGTAGGACAGATGTTGAATTTTTGCTTAAGTCTGCAGTTATTGATCACATGAATTGAAGTGACCATATTCTACTATGAAATGGTCTATACAGGTCAGATTGGCACATTTGTAGTTAGTGTGTTGAAGATGACTTGTTTCCTTGAGGATTCATGACAATAGCTAGATTGCCAGGCACTATGTTATAGCCTGAAAGGTTTTGATAAAGGAATTCACTTCCGTCAGATCTCTATGCTCTATAGTAGCATGGTTGATCCAATAAGGAGTTGAGGTATGACTAATGTTTGATTTAATCTAATTTGAATTCAAAGCTACTATATTTCAGAGTACCACTAATATGATAAAATAGCAGTAAAACTACAAATGCTAAGTACTCAAGTAATTCAAGACTATAATAAAATGGGAGAGATAAGTGACTTGTTAGTTGTATTGTCTATGCAATGTCTGTAGGTAGTCATGACTATGTATAGTATTGGATATTATAGTAAATGATGTCCGAGAAGCTCGTTATCAATTCTATATATCTGTACTAAGGTTGGACTAGGGCACCTTTCTAGTAGGACAAAGTCATATCGATGATGGTTGGGGTGTACGAACCCTCATGGATCAAAAAACCACATTACTTCTTCTACTGTCACATCTTGGTTGTTGAGCTATTTGATTTCATTCTAGGTAAGGTCACTCCAAATATATTTGCTCTTTAATCGCTGAAGATTACCGTATAATATCCAAAAAATAACCCTATCTACCTATACAGACTTACAAAAAGACAATCAAATATGTACAAATGTGAAGTTGGACTAACCCCGACTGTCACTTGAAGAGTGAACTTAGTACCGAGAGTTTCACTACATTTCATGCTCCATGTAGTTTTGTGTGCTTGTGTGTGAAATTAAATGTCCTAAAATTTCCCTCAAAGCCATAAAAATGACATTAACAAGAAATAAAAATAAAATTATAGCTAGATTAGATGTAAATAGTGTGGTATGGAAAACAAGCACAACGCCCTCCTAAAATGCATAAAAATGTTAAAATGCAATTAGCCCAATAAATGCAATTAAAAAAAATTATGGTAGTGATAAATATGTAATGTGATTTCCCCTTAGAATTTCTATCCAAAATTTAAAATTGTGTATGTTGGGTGTGTGTGTGTGAAATGTGTGTAAAATGTAATGTGAAATGTGTGTGTGTGGATCTCTTATTTGAATTTCAACAAATTAAGAATGACATGAAAGGATAGTACAAATAATGAGCTCGGGATAAGGATTCAAATTTAACTAAAAATTCCAACCACAAATATAATACAAAATAAGTAAACAAATAATACATTCAAAATTACATGAGTGCCCATTAATGGAAAATTAAAATGTCTAGGCACTGGTGCCCTGGAATAAATGATGACTATATGTTAAAAATTTAAAGATAGACATGGATCCTTTATGACTTGACCAAAACTGGGTACAGAAACTGTGAGAGAAAATCATAATAGAAACAATTTAATAGCAAGTAATATAGATAAATGATTAAACTGTCACCAGTGAATACTTTTCTTACTTAAGTATTACAAAACATATAATAACATATTGATGACATATTGATAAAATATTAATATGTCATGTGAAAAGTTCTGTCTAAAATTACCCCCCCACCTTTATGTTAATATTGAATAAGGAATTGAATTGAATTAGTAATAGAAATCCGAACTTAAGCCATGTTTTTTAAAAAAAAGTACTGTAGAAATGTAGAATTAATTAAAATGTAGCATGGTAGAACCATGGATCAAAGCTTATCGGGAGGGATGTGATTGAAATGATAGATAGTAGAATCCATCATAATGGAAGCACTTGTGTAAGAAATAGTTGAAATCGATTTAAAGACTTGGCATCAGATTTTGAATCGTTTTTTGACGAAGATCTAGAAAAGTTGAGGGAAAGGCTAGGGAATTGGGATAACCTCATTTGTTTGAAAATAGGAGGTATTGTGGGTGTCTCTGGTCACTAGAAAGGAAGAGTGTTGGGGAGAGAGGTATATTTTTACTCTCTATCAGGTAGAATGCATCCAGATAGATTAGGTCCAACTTTTGCATGCTGAAGAATGGATAGAGACCAGATTTAGTGTCTAGGTTGAAAATTGTTAGTTACCTATATTGAGTTATGCCCATTGCATAGGAGTTAGTATAGGAAAGGCAATTGACATCTCATTTCCCATCACTAACCTATTTTATTGTTTGCATTCCAATTTTACAGGTAGCTGATATATTGCTTTAACAAGATAATTGTCATATGGAAGTGATAATAATGGTCATACAGCTCCCAGAGTTATCCTTTTTAGAAGCTAGTGTATTATGGAATAGTAAATGACCTGTTCTACATTTGGTACCAGAGCGAATTGACTGCTCGTGGCAAGGTTGAGTGATAAGAGATTGCTTGAGGAAGGAATATGTACTTGGAGAAGAATTTTACTACACTAAGAGAGTTTTTTCAGTGCTGTCCCCCAGGTTAGGTCATTTGGAGGAATATATTTGAAATAGTATCACAACCTCCTGTGCACTATCGTGGTAGAATGGAAAGCAACCTTTGTTTCCTAAATGCTCTATGCATTAGGAGAAATTTGCTGATAGTAGCATGTATTAGGAGTGTAAAAAAATCAGACTAAGTTGCATCTTGAAATTATATATATAGATGGTCCTGATTGTATGCCCCCCTTTTGGATAAAAGGATGAAATCTGGTGTAAGAAATGAGCATTGAGCTGAATAGAACCAGGCTGTTATAAGATGTTGTAATAGTAAATGAGAAATAGTATGGGATAGTATTGTCAAAGTATCCATTAGATATTCATTAGTACATGTTCCAGATTTGAATATGAGCCATTGTTACAATGTGTATGGTCATAGTGCATACCGAGCCCAGGTTCATGATTCACTGTTAGTGAGTAATCTAATTAATGCACCTACATAAAGTAATTATTTAATGGATTTTTATTATTTAATTATTTTTGTTATATGGTCCATCCTTGAAGAGGTCATATTTCATTCTTACATATATTCATGAGATATGAGTTGTTGTGTTGTTATAACGGAGTGGGCTATACTCCAAGCATTCATTTGTGCTTCTCCATATGATATTCGTGGTAGAGGCTTATGTATTTAGGCATAATGTGAAGACACTTGTGCAATACAGTCATTTATTTGTTTGTATATTGACCTGTCTAATACCGCCTATACCAAGCTCCATTGCCAGCACTCCATTAGTAATGGTTGACCTGTACATTTCAACATAGAATCAATAATATACACGAATTTCAGTCCCTATTTGTGAAATTACATTTGGTGTGTCAAAACGTATTGCCAAATCCATATTGGAGGATTGCAGTAGAGTTTGAGGAGCATTAAAGAAGCTTTTACTGAATATTTTGAGAGCCATGGTGAGTTTCCTTTGTAACTTCAGCAACCCCATCCCTCCTCGCAATGACCTACCACTGTGCCATATTCCTGCACAAACCAACAACGAATCAGAATTCCTCAAAAGGTGGAACTTTATTCATTGTAATATAAGGTTGAGGAGGATAAGAATTCACCAATGCAAGAGATTACAAGCATCAAAGGAATGGTGTAAAGAAAATCTATTTTGTCATCTAAGGCACCATAATCCATGCACTGCAGCTCCATGTGGAGCCTTTGCCATTCTCGCCATTTTTAACCACCTGAGTCAAATTTGATTTCTATTTAAATGGAATTTTTGCTCAATTTCATATGCAAAACGCACAAGGTTTTCATGAAGAGGTGTAGAGTTTTACAGACTTGGAAGTGTTTAAGTTACAATGGTTCAACCTTTACCCCCCACTATAATTGTTTCAAACAATTTTGCCACCCAAGTTGGCTACGATAAATTTTGTGAGACACTTCACCATCAAGTTGGAGGTCAATTTGGTGGATCAAATCTCCCTCACCTCACCCACTACCAAATTACAGCTATATTTGGTCTATAAATAAATATTTAGCGAGAAAGACCCTAATTTAGGGTTAAAAGTATTTTTCTCCTAATAGGCCTGTTTTTTTATTTCGGGAAATTTTTTCCAAAGGAGGCCTATCTAAAAACCTGCATTTTCAGCTGATTTTCTGTAACATTATTTGGCATTTTGGGTCGTATTGGGCTTCCGGAGGCCACCAAGGCCCACAAAACAAAACTTTTTCCTTGCCATTCAATTTTTTCTAGATTTTTGCATGTAATTGGTATACTTTAGTATATTGTACTAATTTACAAGTTGCCATAGTCAAATGCAAATATTTGTAACTACTCAAAAACTAGCAAAGAAGTTGTAATAAAATACATTAAAAGCAAATTGGTTCTAAAACACTCTTGAGATCATAGATCTCATTCGCAGTGTTTGGTATATACGGTGACTCTAGGAAGTGCTTACGGGTAAAGTTATCGTGACTTTTACTACACTTAACGCCTAATATAGCTAGAACAATGTTGTCTGGGCATCGACCCTTTAAATTGATAGGGATTAATAAGGTCACAAGTACACACACTATGAGCCATCCCATCCATCTATGAATAATTATCACAATATAAATCCAAATTGTGAAATTATCCAAGTATATAGCGAAGTTATGTGTGCGTATGAGGATATTTCTTTGAGTCGGTGTTAATAATCGCACATACCCATTTCAATATTGTCTTGGTACCATGTATTGAATTATTTCACGTATGTTAACGCCTCTTTCACGTACCTCCGTGTATATAGAAAGGGTGAGCTTCTTCCACGTACCATCAGGTATATCAGAAGGGCATGTATATAGAAAGGCTTGGTATATCAGACTGACCAGGTATATAGATTGGGAGACCTTATACTTAGAGTGATAAGAGCCAAATTCCTATCAGTGATCTCTACAAAATTGGACACCAATGCCCCTAAATTTTTTCTTTCAAATTCACAATTACTCAGAGGGAAACAACTATGCTGGATGGAACATAAAAATTAAGACACAGCGTTGAGTTTGAAGAAATCTGGCATATTTTGACTGATACTCTAACTAGATCAACAACTGATACAACACAGCATCGAGTCAGTTTGATAGATCATATCAGAAATCTAAACTCATAATCTTGTTTGGAGTGTTCGATGATGTACAACCCCACATTTGAGATGCCATAATAGCTTTAAAGAAGCATGGGATAAGTTGAGCATAGTATACGAGGCCAAGAACAAAAAATGGTAAACTGGATTTGCAGAGTTAGTCACACACATTGAAATTCAAACAGAATGAGAAAATCGAAGATTTCTTAAGAAGAGTTGCATAGATTTTAGTACTTCACTTCTAGCCCTGGCATAAGTCGGTCATCAGATGATGCTCTTATTTCTATTGTTCTTGAGAGCACTCCCCTCTTCTTACCGCACTTTTGTTACAACACTAAACGTGGCAGATACGATACCGTGAGTTTTGACAAGATTGGTAAACTTATTGCAACAAGAGGAAGCCATACATAATAAGGATGATGAAGAGGAGTAGGCACTTTTTTTCACATCAAAAATGGAAAGGAAAAGGTAAAGGAAAACCTTATTCCTATCAAAAGTCCCAAAATCAAAATCAGTATCAAGGGGAGAGACAACAAAAGAAACAATGTCCAATTTGTAAAAGAGGACATGACCTAAAATATTGTTGGTACAATACTTACAAGAAAGGTTCATCAAGAAACTCATGGACCTCTACAACAACAATCTCACAAGTGAAATTCTAACTACAATCAAGGGTAGAAAAAGGGAAACTAGAAAAGAAGACCCCATCAGCAAGGTAATATTGTTAAGCAACAAGAAAAGTTAGACAATGAAGACTATCTTGTTCACTGCTTGATCAAGTGAACCATCCATTTCATCAAGTGATGTTTGGTATGTTGATTCGGGAGCCACTCGACACATGACCGGCCACAAAGACTGGTTTATTTCAATGAGGCACATGCCATCAAAAAATAATGTTTCATTGGGAGAAGATTCTTCATATACAGTTTAGGGAATTGGGAACATTTCTCTACCCCTTGGTTCACGCAACTATAAACTATCAAATGTCTTATATGTCCCTGGGTTGACTAATGAATTTTTTTTCATTCTAGTTAACTCCTTGATCACAACCTAAAAATTTAATTTTAATAGTCATTCTGGCAAGAAAACATGTTTAATTCAAGATAAATCACAAGGCTCGAAAATAGTTGCAAAAGCCTTGAATGTTGGGGGCGCATGTTCCAACTTGATTTTTTTCATAGAGACGATTAAGCACTTGTGGCTAAGAACTCCACCTCAGTATAGTTATGGCATCGAAGACTTGGTCATGTGAGTTTCAATTATCTCAAGACAATTCGGCAGAGCAATATGGTACATGGGCTACTATCTCTTCAGAAGTATATAGACAAGTGTCATCACTATCCTATCTAGGAAAATAGCATAGAGATTCATTCCATAAGAGTACATATCGAGCTCATGGTCAGTTTGATATAGTTCATACCAATATTTGTAGTCTGATGCAACCAAGTCATTCTATATTTTAGTACTTCATGCTATGTGTTGACGACTATTCAAGGAAAATGTAGATATCTTTCTCTTCACAAGGAAAAGTGAAGCTTTTGAAAATTTCAAGAAAGTTCAAAGTAGAAGTTGAGAACGAAACTAGTCATCACATCAGAACTCTCCACTTAAATTGAGGGGGGTAATTCACTAGTAATAAGTTCAAATACTACCTAAAAACTCACGGGGTTTGTCAAAAAATTCCTCCTCCACACACACCATGCAGTAGAATGGTGTTGTTGAGAGAAGAAATCATACTATCATGGAAATGGTGCAATGCATGCAATTGATGAATCTAGAATTGTAAAGACATTCTGGATAGAAGCAACAAAGACAGTAGTGTATTTGTTTAACAGAGTTCCCACATTTTATCTTGATGGAGTAAAACCAAAAGAAGCATGGTGAAAGTGTAAACCATCTATTGTACACCTTAGAGTGTTCGGCTGTAAAGCAAGTATGCACATACCCAAGAAAAATAGAAAGAAATTGGACATGAAGTCACATAAACTCATCTTCATTGGATATAGTGAAGATACTCTTGGGTACATATTGATGGATCCTAAGACTAGAAAAGTCTACACTAGTAAAGATATTGAGTTTCTTGAGAAGAAGGAAGCAATCTCCTCCCCCAGACTCACCTGATGTAGATTTTTCACCAGTTGTAAAAACTGAAGCTAATGTTCTCACAGATGATGAAAGTGAGAATGGGGATGATGGTGTTGATATGATAGAACCACAGCCCAAAAAGTGCCTTCCTGAATGGAGAATTACAAAAATAAGTCTACATGACTCAACCTGAGGGATATGTTGTACCTGGTCAAGAAGCAAAGGTATGTAGACTCAAGAAATCTCTGTATGGCCTCAAACAAGCACCCCAGGCATGGTACATCAAGATTGATGAGTATCTCATATAACATAGATTTGTTATAAATTCATACGATCCCAATCTTTACCTCAAAAATCTAGGGGGTAGATTGTGATTTTTGTTGTCTATGTCGATGATCTAGTCATCACTGGAAGTTCAGTGAGGATGATCAATGCAGCGAAGAAAGATCTTAATAGATGGTTCGACATGACAGATCTCAGGCTAATGCACTATTGTCTTGGATTAGAAATATGTCAGAAAGAGAATCACATATTTGTTTCTCATATGAAATATACCAAGACAACGCTCTAGAAATTCAGGATGATGGATTGTACACCGATTTCTACACCTCTGGAGAGTAGATTACAGTTATCTCGTTTAGATCCATCTCCTAAGGTAAGTGCCACTCTCTATCGGTAGTTGATTGGGAGTCTGATTTACATGATCTACACAAGACCAGATATCATCTTTGCAGTAAGCTATCTATCCAGGTTCATACAGGAACCCAAAGCTTGTCATTGGAAAGTAGCAAGGCACATCTTGAGATATCTCAAAGGATCGGTCGATCTTGGTCTAGAATATAATAAGAACGAAAACTTCTTCTTTTCTCGATATTCAGATTCAGATCATGCAGGCAACATTGATGAAAACAAATACACTTCAGGATTTGTGTTCTTTATGGGATCTGAACCAATATCATGGGGAAGCAAGAAACAACACTTTTCTTCTTGTTCTTCCACAGAAGTCGAGTATCGTTCTGCGGGGGAAGCTGTCTATGAAGTGATTTGGCTACGTCGCATAATAGAAGGACTGGGAATACCACAGGACAAACCGACCACCATGTATGTTGAAAATGAAGGTGTTCTCAAACTTGTTCGCAATCTATTTTTTCATGAAAGAACAAAGCACATCAAGGTACAGGTTCATTTCATACACGAGCATGTGTTGAAGCACAACATCCAGCTTCAATTTTTTCCAACAGCTGAACAACGGGAAAATATCTTCAAAAATTCACGTGCACGTGACAAGTTCAAGTTGTTCAGAGAGTTCCTTTCCTCATCCCTTGAGACAATGCACAATTAAGGTGGGGGGAGGGGATGTTAGGTTAATTATTATTTACCTATATTAATTATGCATTGCATATTAACTAGTATATTTATTTATTTGGTTATATTTAATCATAACCATCTTATTGTTTGTATTCAAACAATACGGGTGATGTTATATTGTTTTAACAATATAATTGTTTGGTTGTATTGGTTATGTTTCCCGGATTATCCTTTTTGGAAGCTTGTGTATTATGGAATATTGTTTGACCTATTCTATAGTCAGGAGCCTCGAAACCTAACACTAGTTGTCCCTCAATTAACGCAAGCAAAGAGATTCCCTCGGTCTTGAATGGAGGTTGGAATGTGGATATCATGAATGGGGGATAATTTGTTCATGGAAAGAAAGGAAGTGGAGTGGAATCATCTAAAGCAGTCGCACCCAATTTAGCTTCCTTAAGGAAGTCCTGCAACAAAAAGTGCACAGTGCATCTTCCTCTCAGGCATACATCATCGATCTAGCAGAAACGACACCTCTGTTAAGTTTGAATAACCCTGAGGTATTGTCCCATCTCTAATCCTTGTCCCAACTTGCTATCATTTGAAGATTCAATGACATGTGGTCGTCTTCTTCCACTCTTTCTCTTTGGATATTTGAAAACTAGTCGAATAACTATGAAATTTCCATTTGCTCCAAAGACTTTTTGTTGTGCAGTTTAAGGAGGTAGAAGAGTATAAAAAAAGGCTTATCGGATGATCCATGGTTCTGTGGTAATGAAGGATTATTTTTCATGCCTTGGTTCCCAGAGTTTGATCCGAATAATTTTTTTCATAAAAATGCCTCTCTGGGTTCGTCTTCTGAATCTTCTGCTACACTTTTAATATGCTTTTGAGGATATCGGTAATGCTCTAGGAAAATTCTTAAAGGTGGATCATGCAAGGACAGTGACTAGAATTCGTACCTATACCAGAGTTTTCATTGAGATCGAATCAAGAAAGGGCTTTCCCAATAAGATCCTACTTAAATCGGGGAATTTCCAACACATCGAAACCCTAGACTACAAGAATAAAACATTTTGATTCCGCATATGTTGAACATCAAGTCACTTGTAGGAAGATTTCCCACAAGGTAAAAAGAATCAACAGAGAAAAATCTCATCACATAATGGAGGATGAGATAATCCTTCTCCTGACTCAATTCGTAAGGCAGATCATAAGGAGGATTCCAAAGAGGCTCATGCAACAGATTTAGGGAAAATCTCTAGGAGTCGGGTTAAAACGACCACTCGAATCAGATCAGAAGATAACAAGATTGTAGTATGTGGTGTGACGAGGGGTCATGAATCTGATAAATCTAACAAATCATATTCAGATTAGAAAAAAAATCTTGACCCTTCCACTGAGCTTATGTTAGTGGTAGCTTCTGATCAAAACAAGTGGCAAGAGGTCAGAAAGAAAAACGGTAAAAAGGGGCATTATGTGAATCTTCTCGATTACTTCTCTTCAAATGAAGAGTGATGAAAGATGAGGGTTACTCTTGCCTCTTCCCTACTTGTTAGGCTTTGGTGTCACATGTTTAGCTTATTTGTTTCTTCTCAGTGTTTTTATTCTGGTTCATAACTCCAATCAAAAGCATTTATCTATAAAAAAAATAATAATAAATATTAAAATTAATACAAATAAAAAGGTAATAAAAATTAAAAATAACTTAAAATTCAAAATTCAAATTAATGAAAACTAAAAATTAATAAAATATTAAAAAAATACTAAAAATTTTAAACTAATAAATTTTAAAATTTTATAAAAATTTAAAAAAAAAAAAATATTAAAAAAAAAATGTTTAATAAATATTAAATTTAAAATTACAAAATCAAATTAATAATTAAAAATAATAAAATATAGAAATAAAAAATTAATAAAATTAAAAATTAAAAATTAAAATTAATGAAAATAAAAGTTGATAATATTTAATTATTTTTTCTATATTAAACTTTTTAATCAATTTTTTTGAAAAAAGATATTGTTAATAATAATGACAATTAAAATATTATTGGGTGGAATGCTAAAGTAAAGGATGCCCTGAATCTTTGCTGATGGATTATCTAGGGTTTCTAGGCCATTCGACTGACAATAGTGAAACAACGCCTTCCCTACAACCTCCTTTGTCATCGAATCTGTAATGCTTCGTGGAACTGGATGCTGAGTGTGGTCTAGAATCCAACGTCGGTCTCCATCGCAAGAGATTCCTATTCTCCAAGCTTCAAGAACTATGGCTTTCCACCTCGAATCTCTGTAACTGATGCAAAAAACAATGGCGCAGCATCCTACACTTTCGCTTCCTTGCCAAAGGTTACTTCCTCATTTTGTATCATAGCGAACCTCAATGGCTAGACACGTTACAAAGAAAATAATGCTATCGCGTCGAGCTTGGTTTTTATCTGCAACCCTAGACCCCTAATTTCAACCCTGCTAATACCGTTGAAGAAAAACACTTGATCTGGATTTTCCTATATTCCCTCCCTTTAGAATATTGGAGACTTAATATCATTTCTAATATATGCAAAGGTATGGGATTTGTTTCAAGGATTGAACCTAAAACCCTAGATGGCCCACCCTTGCAACCTTTGATCGGGTTTGTATTTATGTGGACCCTTATTTTGTCATTCCCAAATCCATCATGATTACTTCTCCTTCTGGGATATGGGTACAATGAGTGGAAGAGGAGAAGGTTCATTTTTGTTGCTTCAAATACAAACAGGAAAATCATTTCCAAATATCATTGAAAGATTGTTGTTTCTTGACCAATCTACATATTTTTGAAAAGAGATTTTTCCATAAATATTTTTTTGAAAATTATTTTCAAAGATCATTGAAAGATTTTTTTGTAAGGGATAAGTCAAGCATATTGGTCAGGAAACAACAATATTTCAATGATTTTCAAGAATGAACTTCCTGCTTGTATTTGAAGCAATGAAAAATTAACCTTCTCCTCTTCCACTAGTGGAAAAATCGACTTTAGTGGATCTTGAGCCTAGTCTCGAATGGCTCACTTAGACCAATAACCGTTCTGGCTTTAGCAATATTAGTGAAAGGATTGAAAATTTTCTACTCAATAAAAATTGGATTCAAAAGAATATGGTTCTTTCCAATTCAATCCTCTTGCTTTCTGGTTCAGATCATTTTCCCATCTCCCTAGATATCTCTTGTTATTTGGCTTCAAGACATTTTCTTTTCAAATTCTAAATCATGTGGTTGAGAGATGGTAACCTTAAAGGGTTAGTCAAAGATTGGTGGCATTCCTTCCATAATTTGGGCACTTGCATGTTTATTCTATCCAACAAGATTTCTCTTCTGAAAGACAAGCTCACAGCTTGTAACATGTATCATTTCAAAAATATCTTTACGGAAAAATCTCATGTCGAAACAAGTCTAAAATATCTCAACATGTGTTTTTTAATTCCGACATGGCACCTAATGAATATCTTATGGAAAAATATCTACTAGATGAGTTATGTGATCTTCTCCTTCGCGAATAAATATTTTGCATACAAAAATATCGTGAAGCTTGGTTGCTTGATTATGACGGTAATTCTAAGTTTTCCCATGCTTCCATTAAAGCTAAGGGTATTGTACCAGAGATTTTTTTCTTTCCAACTTTAACTTAATAAAATGAAATAAAAAAAACATATCTCAGAAGACAACAAGGTTTACCAATGAACACAAATGTTGTGTAATAAAGTTATTTCTTCTTTCATTGATGAATAAACCTATAGATCAAATACAACTAGATAGAAAGTACTATATGGATAGATAAATGATCTACTCAGTAAAGGTTGATTCTAGGAATCCAAAATTACTTCCTTAGAGGATGTCATACCTCTTTGATACAATTAATTAGATTGACAAAGATAATGATAAGGATATGTAAATGATAAATACAGATAGATAATGGATAAAAAGCTTTAGAACTCAAGATCCAAGGGTCATTATTATGCAACTGCGTAGGTAGCCCAAGCAAGAGTGGATGCAATCTAGACATATTTGAAGTAATTTTACCAGTAATATTCTATTTCTTGTTGGATCTCATGGAGGAACTCGATCTGATACTCAATTTCATTGATTTTGGTTACAAATTGAATTACACACAATGTAAGATCATGGAGGATGTTTTACTCTTCCCAAAAGAAGGGTTGTTCAACAATAGGGAGGTCATATATGCTTGTAATAGGGTGTAACTGACCTTAAAATTTCGTCTAAAATGGAGCCATGCTTGCAGAAGACAAGTTAAATCCAAATAAGCTATAAAGTTGTGATTAATTAAAAACAAACTTGAAACATAGGGATCACTCGCAATTCGGAGGAATCATGAGCGATCAAACAGAATCATGGGTGATTCTAGTAATCGCTAACGAATACTGTAAGAACAATTTCTTCTTCTACGAATGATGTTTTGATCTAAAAAGAGAGTGAAATTGATTATTTCTTAATGTTTTTAATGTTTTATAGGAAAAGAACAAGAAAAGTTAGATGAGGTTGATAAAGGAATACCTTGTAGTGCTGAAGGAATCTGGATGATGCATGTAGAAGTTGGATGAGGCTGATGACATTGATTACTGATCCTAAGCCACCAAATTTGATGTATGAGGACTTATTGAAGATATTATTGATATTGTAGATGATGCTAATTGTCTTGAAGATATCTGGAATGATAGGGTTTGTTGCTTAAGGAAAATAAGAGTACAAAAACGTGAAATTTTTTTATAAAGATCCTTGAGAGAAGAGTGAAAGCTAATATTTATAATCGTTGGTGACTCGTTAGAATTGTCAATGATCCGTGATTTTTGGGGAAAAAATTTATAAGTGGTTAAAACCACTTCCTAAATGGGATTTTCAGGTAAATAGGTGAAGGAAAATGGTCGCAAAGAGGTAACACAAGTTAGGGAGGTTAGGAACTTGGGGTAAAATGGATTAGAGATGATTTAGAGATGGTTAGGTGGTTTTAAAGGGGTTGAGGTAATTTCGGACAGGTAAATAATAATTTCTATGGGCATAAAAAAAAAATTTACTAGATGAGGAGAGGGTGACTTATGATAATGACATAATCATAGGTTTTAGATTGAATACTGTGTATATAAGATGAAGTAGTCAGGTTAATGAAAACTTGGTGTCTATATTTTAACCTTTTTATCGAGTAGTTTTTGATGACTAAACTACTGGACAAAAATGGTATGTGATATGCATGTTTTGTAATTGGATGGGTGATCTCCCCTCAAACTGGGGGAGATTACGATGCAGTGTAAGGATCACTAGTTTTATTGAGTTGATTGAATAGAGTTGACATGTATTTTTTGTTTGAATTTTCCCCAAGACGAGGTATTGAAACAAGATGGATATCACCATAGAATCAAGTGATAGGGGAACCAAAATTTTCATGTCTTATAGACGTATAATCATAGGGATGGCTTAAAGACCGCGGAGCCAAGTGATAGGGGAACCAAAGGGTTTTCATCCTATAGATGTATAGATTACAAGTGTCAAGGTCATAAAACAAATCCTGTGAAGGATCACCAGTTATGGGGTCCTCAAAATGAGATACACTATTTGAAAATGCAATAATGTGGTTGAAAATAGTTGTTGATATTGAAAAATGGTGGTTTATAATAGAAAAGGTTGAATTGTTATAGATTGCTAGGAATTGTTGGTTATTATGATGAATCGTCAGAGATTTTTGTGAATCGCTGACGATTACAGGAATTGTTAGTAATTATGGTGAATTATTGGTGATTACAGGAATCTTCAATGATTCCTACGTGAGATAATTGGTTCCAATAAATAGTTGATTTCTTTAAGAAATTTTTCATTTGCGATTTGAAATTTTAGAGGGATAATTGAGCAATGGAGGTTGCAGGAATATCTGGGAGGCAGATGAGGCCCACTCAGATAGATGTATGTACCCTTGTTTGTCGTTTTGTGTGTTTTTCATTTTTTAAAGTTTTTTTTTTTTAATTTGTACAAGGGAACATTTTTGAAATCACTATAATCTTTGAATATGTTAATCAATTACTGTCGATTTTGATGGATCACCAACAATTGTGTTGAATAGTCAGTAATCAGTGTTTTTGTTTAAATTTGATAAAATCTTGATGGAAACTTTTTACAATCTATTTTTCATGTTTTTTGAATGCGAGTGAGGGCCAAATTGACTATCAGAGATAGGATCCCAGTGTTTTTAAAGGATTTGAGATCCTAGTTTTCAGTTAAGGATTGGGTGCATTTAGAGGGTGTGGGTTTGGGGGGCGATGCGTCACTATAGACACATCCATAGGAAGCGGGGATTGTTATTGGAATTGATGGAGAGGTGGGATCCTGCTACCTGCACTTTTTGGTTGTAGAAGGGTGAGATCACCATCACCCTAGAGGATGTACATAGGATTACAATATTTCCTATGCATATAGAGGGTATATACTTGTTTGAGGATACTAAGATGGAAGATGTGATGGGGAGATTATATGGGGATGATGTTGATAGTGTGGGATTTACAGCAGGTTGATTTTACTATCAGACTCTATATGATCCCGAGACAGAGGGACGTGCTCTTATGACCATGATGATGATAGGAATTACATTATTTTATTTTCCCAACTCTAGTGGTGGTTCGTTTCCTTGGATGATGGCTGGTGTAATGGTTGATATTGTAAGAGGGTACGATAACCTACTAGCAAGGATCACGAGGGAGGATGTGCACATCAATAAATGTGTGAACGGAAGCATGAAGAGATCTAGAGAGGAGAGAGCATCAACTGAATGTGCATGCAAGGATTCGACAAATGGGCAGAACCTCGATAAGCCACAAAACTCTCCTCTGTCTCATAGATCCAAAAGGGTGTACAAATAGGAGGTGTTGAGTAACCCCCAGTGCTGCAATCATGACAAATCGAGTGGAGAGGGGGAGTTACATTCCTAGAATATAAGTGTAACTCCCAATGATGCATATGACACACTGACGCACTGATGCATAAGAGAATATCATGATGACCCCTAAATGACATGTGGGCCTACGATCTCACCTAAGTGAGATGACTCACCTAATGATGTGGAATTTAATACACACCAACACCCCCCTTCATCATAACTTAGGATGAGGCGGGAAGTCAGAAAAGAGAAATGGGTCCTGCACAAAGCCTAATGAGGTACCCACATATAAGAAATAGGTCCTAAGAAGTGAAGGAAAACCTAGTGGGAAAAAATCCACCACAAGAGAAAAAAACACTCTCTAATCTAAGAAAGATGCCAAGGATGGATCCCAGCTATAGACGAGCCTATAAAGGTACCCATGTACAAAAGGGAAATCTCTCTGAAAGATGAAGAAGAGAGAAGAAGAGGGAGACGAGAGGAATGAAAAAGATTCCATGGATAGATCTGAACTTTGCAGCTCTAGGAGGTCTCCAAAAATAATGTTGATGATGAGATCCTCTGCCTCTGGACTGAAGAGGAGCCACCCACACTGAAATGTGTTCCTACCATTAGGAAGGACAAAAATGATGTGCTAGAAATCTGCCCACTCCATGAAGGAAACCGAAGACAATAGCAGGAAGAACTCAAATTCTTTTCTACGAAGGTGTGATATAGGTCTAGCAAGTGAGTGTGAAGCAACCGAAGGTAATGTCACAAGTGCAAAACTGTCAGAGTATGAAGGGTGAACACCTATAGAGAGGATGTCTAACTGATGTGAAGGTAACAAAACATCCCCCACAACAGAAAATGGATCCACAAGCAAGGGTGAATCAATGAAGGTCTCCGGAAACGTGGAAGTGGTAAGAGTCCCAGAAGGGGCACTCCGAACAATAGAGATAATGAAATCCTCTGAAATACCTATAGATGGATGACGAACCTATAGTACATCACAAGTACATACTATGTGAAAAGATGACCAAGGTCAGGTAGATACTCATCCCAATAAGGGGGCTCAACAAATAGATAAGCGATGTCAGATAAGTATGACTCATCCAATAAAGGTAGAGGAGTGAAAGGGGCCTCACACATTGAAGGTGGAAAAGAGGCATATCTGATGACTGTATGAGACTGAATAGGAGAATACTCGATATCTGATGAGATGTGGGATGTGAAAACACTCTCCGGGATAGTGAGAGAAGGAGAAGAAGACTCCTTTGTAGTACTCTCGACATCAGAACTGGGAGCACAATCCTTGTCATCAGAAGTAGAACCAAGTGAGTCTATGTTAGTGGAACTGTCATCACATGAAGAAGAGGAGACAACTAAATCAGGAGTAGCAACAACAGTGGTAGTATGTGAAGGGTCTCCATAGAGGGATTGAAGAATGCTCCAAACATGGTGGGGTGGATCTGAGTCTGCCACGTGAAACCAGAGAGATCTAGAGACATGCATCATCAAGTGACCAAAAGCATGGTCCCAAGTGTCGATAAAATCCTCTAGATGATGATGATCAGTGGGTGCAGGAACTGGCCCAAGTAAGAAGGGTGAAAGACCTTCATAGGTGAAGTAGTGTTCCATGGAAGCACGCCATGCTGAATAATTCCCTCTCTCGGTAAGAAGTGGCGGAGGCTGTAAAGCGATCCTATGATGCTCAATTCTGGAAAGAGCACTCTCCGTGATGTAGAAGTAAGAAATGCAAGATGCACGAAAGCAAGACGTCAAACTCGACCGATAATGCGTCTGCGTGTAAAAACCCAAGAGTACTAGTGAACCCCCCTAGAATGCAGCACTTTATAAAGTAGTGTGTTTACAAAATTGACAATGTCATCACGTAATGTGTGAGAAATCATGCAACTTTGACGAAAGAAGAGCTAAAAAATGAGCAGCGAATCAAAAGTTATAGCAAAAATACAATTCTCGTAACTGATGGAAAATGCCAATGAACTTTACAAATTGATTAAAAAAGTGCCCGAAATGGATGTAAAGGGTGTCATGTGGGTACTCGTTGGAAATGGCATCAAATTTTAGGTAGGGTTTGTTTTTCTTGTGAGGGGAGATTAGCCTCGGGACCTTGCCCTCCGTCTTTGACACACGTAGGAAGGGAATAATATAAGCAAAATTAGAGCCTAAAAAATTATAAAAATGTCATGAAATAAATGTTTTGCCTCAAAACATTATAAAAGAGGGATTTTTTTGACTGCCAAACAATTCTAAAATGGAGTGGGCCCACGTTATGAGCTGTAAAGCCATGTGGCACCGAGTTGTTGTGTCGTTGGACCTCATTGGCGAGTTGGTAGCAGCTGTGGAGTCCACGATCAATGCATCGAGTCACTGGGAGATTGGTTAGTGTGACTATAAATTAAGCCACGAGTTGACTGTAACCACCTTTTCAAGACTGCATAGGTGTCTAGGTGGAGTTGGAGTGGTCACATACAGGAGCTGGTGAAACAGTTGAGCCGGAACTATCTGAGCCAATGGTGCATGAGCTCATGTGTTGCAAAAAATGCTGATCCACAGGGTGTTTGACAAGGCCGAGCTATGAACGGATCCCGAACAGAGATTCCATGAGCTGGTAGGATAGGTAACGGACATGGGAACAAAATGCAACCTGCGAGCACGAGACTGGAATGCAGGTGCACTCGGGTAGAGTCAACCAAGTGGGAAACCAATGACCGGTGGTACAGGAGAGATTGGTGAAGGGATGTAGAAGTGGGTTGGTCGGCGGGAGTAACAGGGCAGTGCCAAGTCTGAAGAAGCCATGAGCAGGGTCAAACAAGAGACACCTTGGTAAACACACACACCAGTCACAGGATCAAAGCACGAGTTGATCCAAAGTAAATCCACGGCGAGTAAAAACATCCACACATACGTAGACCCAGCCAGTAGTGAAAACCCAAAGATTCGGAGGAGTCGAGGCAAGGCCATGACAAGAAAAGCTAGTGGAAAATGGAACCATGACTCAATAGAAGTAAGATCCATGAACAGAGCAAGGAAAAGAACCATGAGTTAGAAAAGGAATGAGTAGAGGGAGCCGTTGGAGGGGTCACCGTGGAGTGGAATGCACAGAATGGTGAGAAGGTGGCACATTAGTAGAGATGCTCAGTCAAAACCACAAGCAGCAGTCGAAGCCATGAACAGGAACAAGGAAATGCCAATGGAAATGCCAACTAGGGAGGCTAGCCTCCAACTGACCAGTATGCAGAAACGCCAACACAAGAACCCAAGCGGTAGATGCCAAGAGTGCAGGTCACCGGGAGCAATGCAAACTATGCTAATGATAACCCAGAATGCAAGCTGAAGCTCGAGTAAAGTGAATAATGAGTGGTCCAAGTCCAAACACAAACTCAAACCCACAAGACAAACCTGAAAATGAAGGATGCCTAAAATCAATGGAATAAACGCGCAGTAGGAATAACCATTATGACACATGCACGAGAATTTGAATATCATGTCGGAAGCCAAAAAACACACGATCAACACCGAAGAGTGCACGGATCCACAAGATCCACTCTGATACCATGTAAGAGGGTACGAAAACCTACAAGTGAGGATCACGAGGGACGACGTGCACATCAATGAACATGCGAATGACAACGTGAAGAGATCTAGGGAGGACCTTATCTACATGCACATTATTATGGCTCTTCCTATATTTTTCCATGGGGAGATATTAGATTTTTGGTGATATCAGATGGATTTATGCGGTAGCATTCTGATATGGGAGATATGGTGCCGATACAAAGTGAGGAGTACTATATATATCTCATGTCAGGGTTAAATCTAGGAGATGTGTTATGGCAACCATACGAAATAGAAAAATATGGGAGGGAAATAAGGGTGAGCTTAATTCCACCCATCAGGTGTTAGGTTTCCAGTATGGGAGGGAAATAAGGGTGAGCTTAATTCCACCCATCAGGTGTTAGGGTTAGACCACACACCAATGTTGTACATATATATATTCAATTTAAGTATGCAAGCAATAAACATGGAAATTGAACCAAAATAAAAATAAATAAGAGGAAAATGAATAACACAAGATATAATGTGGTTCACCCAATGTGGGCTAAGTCCACCAAAAAATACCCAATCTATTATTCTTTCTTCACAGTGGAAATATAGTGAATATTTTCAATCTTCCACACCTCTCACGAATGTACATTAATTTTTCTGCACAAGATTCTCTCACAATTCTAACCCTAGTTTTCTAGCTTATAATCATATACAAATTTTAGGGAAAACTAGCTAAGCATTTACAACCTTCAGATTCACCTTTATAATAAAGGGTCATATTTAATCCACATTGAACATAAAAATATGATCACATAGATAACCGACATCAGTTACCAACCAATGTCGGTTCCATCTAGGCCACCTGTTGGGTTTCAGATTTTCACTTTGAATGAAACCACAGTCAGGGGACAAGCAATTACCTCCTCTTTAATGGGAGAGGTTCCCTTATTGAAAGAGAGCAGCAAAAATTATGTACAAATGTACAACTTTCATATTAATGAGGAGCTCTGATATCTTAAAAATGATTTAATACAGAGATAGATTATCAACACAAAAGAATAGAAGAACTTAGAAACGGGAAAAGGTAGAACGTAATCAGTACTTTTAGGAAATATAGATAGAAAAATATAACCTTATACGTACTGAGACAAAGGTGATACAGAAAAAAAATCATTCCCATTCAATCATAAGACATTATTCCCTAGACACCAAAGTTCTAGAAATCACATCTATAAGGACATAATGTTTCTCAACACAAAAGATTAATGATCCACAAGTTTCAAATAAGCAAGAGAAAGAGTAACATATAAAGATGGAAGACAAAAGGGAAATCCTTCTGTATTGATTAATTTCAAGTTCTATTTACACTTTCAAAATTATCAGAGTTCCAGCCCTTTATAATGGCGTGAAGAGGCCCAATAAATATCTTATCAAAGTGGTTACAATCAGTTCCAACATCTTTTAATAAAAATAATTAAAGAATAATTATAGGAAATACATCAATAGAAAGTCCTCTAATTAAGTTTACATTAAAGGTTCCACAACCTTAAAATAAAAGAAGTGTTTCAAGACTACGAGGTAGTGACATACAGTTGAGGCTTAGGGGTGCCAACCGCCTTGAGAATCTAATGCCTAAAATTCTTCAACGCTTTAGCTATCTCCACGCCTTTTGAATGGTAGTAATGGAAGTAGCATGAGTCCACGGTACCAAGACGATTTTCTCCATGTCCTTATCAAATTCAGTATTCTCTAGAAACTCTTTGTTGGCCTTGGTGATGGCCGATTGGAGGGAACAAACATCCTTCATCTTTTCATTAGTGATTGAATCCTACTTGAATAAATCTTCTTTGACAAAGGATTAGAACCGAGTCTTGATTTCTTGAAGGTAGAAAGGAACCCTTGTGGCTTCATTCTGAATCTGGTAATGAATATCCTTGAAGGTAGACAAAACAAAAGCTTTGAAAGCTTCTCCCTTTTACCACATATTATTTAGTTCTCCTAGCGCTTCTTCTAGAACCTTTATCTTCCATTCAATGATAAAAATCCATGTTCTTGATAAGTTGTACTTAGCATCATCGAACACTTTACTAGCCAATAGGATTTTCTCATCTGTTTTACCCATCAAATGAAGATCTTGAATACACCCACTCCAGATTTTTAATTCCTTATCCATTCCATTGATTACTGTAGTGAACCTCAGCTACAACTTGGAAACCTTCTCATAAGTCTTGAAGGCTTCCTCAATGAAGTTCAGTCCAACTACTATCATATCATCCACAATTTCTTCAACGATTTCCCATAGGTAGTATATTTATGGATGTCCTTGATAGTTTGAACCTCATCTTGACTGATAACTATGTGAGGGGGAAGAGTGGTTAGTGGAGCTGGGTCCAAGACTTTATCTTTTTACCAATAATGATCTTATGAAGTTAGAAATAACTTGGTTATGTTCTTCCAACTGTTCCATGGTCTGATTACATTTCTCTACTCACTCAATGACTCTAGTTACTGTCTCTCTAAGGTTGTGAACATCACTTTCAGGTGTATATTCCCCAAGTGGAATCCTTATAAGCCCCAAGTCAGAAACCAAGAGATCCTTCTCTTCTTTATCCACCTTAGGCTTTGCAATTTCCATGAAATTTTGACCTTGTGCATCAGATACTAACCTTGAGGTTGTCTTTGCTTTCTTTGCTAGAGTAGGAGGAGTAGTACTAAGTATTGCTCCCACAACATCAAAATTGGGAACTGTCCCTTGAGAAGAAGATTTCCTTTTCTTGTTATTAACAAAAGGTTGAACCCAAGCAAAGAAAGAAGAGGAAAAAGAAGAGGCAAGAGGTCCTAGTGTAAGTGAGCTCATAGCACTCAATTTCTTTACCAAAAATGTCTCTAGATGGGAAGTTGGCACATCTTCAAAAATATCTTTAGAGGAAGGGTCCATCAACCCCAAAGGTTCAGTCATTTGTTCTTCCATATCTATTTCAATAGTGATTGCAGGGGTTTCTTCTGGGTCCTTCATCTCTTCACTATCATCCTCACTTAGAACAATAACATTATATGACCCAATAAGTACCTATGGTGGCTCTAGAAGAGCTTCTTCCTCAACTAGTTCTTATTTGATATCCTTACCTTTCTTTTGGTACACTTTTTTGGAGGAAGACGAGGTTGAATTCTCAGGAACCTTCACTAAAGAAGAAAGGGTGGATTGTTCAAGTATCTCCATGCTGGGTGTATGATCCCCCTTCTTAGGAGAGGAAGTTTCTCGTGAAGAAGACTTGGATTTATTCATTCCAAAGATCTGCATTTTCCTATCAAACCAGAGTTTGGTTCTGACAATGATAGGGTTAATTGCTTCCTTTAAAACATCTCTCTCTTTCACGAACACATCAATGGTCTCTATAGGAGTGTGTTTGATAGATATTTCATATTAAATAGATTATAAATCCTCATTTTCATCTTTGATCCCTTCAGGGACTTTATAGAGGTTGAAGTCTATGACTTGCTGAAGAGAGAATCTGCCAAAATGTCTTCTTCTTACCTCAAAATCATCAACATAGTTAGCCTTATAATCTTTAGTATCATAATGATGATGGTAAACTATTATGAGGTTCTTGGCAATATAGCCCTTGAGATCAAAACAAGTTCTAAATTTGAAGAAATGAATAGTGAGAGGGGCGATACGCCTATCAATATTTTGTGCATCTAGAGTAGTCTTGCATGTATAATTTCTCAAAGAGATAGGGAAATGAAGGCCATAAATCTTCTTATCTCTATAGGTTTGGTGGAGTTTATCCAGCTACCTACAAATCTCAACCATGGCCATTTTGTCATTGTAGAACATGGGAAGATTTAGGGGGGGATCCTTCTAAATCAGCAAGCTTGATATATGAGGAATTTTTGAATTGAGTGAAGAAGGATCCATATTAAGTTATTAAAGTATTTGCTTTATCAGAAAATCTTCTAGTAGTGTTAGCCTGTAGGATTGTTATAATGTATATGGTGAATGCATCATTTACCCTTCTGAAATTATGGTTACTGACCTTGAGGGTGAACTGAGGGTAGTATTCATATATGGGAGCATCCTTATTGTCTGCCACAAAGGTGAAACCAAACCACTCCCTAGATGCTGCCAGAGTGTACATGAGGTAGGAAGTCATATGAAATGTCTTGGTTCTATGAACATTTACTAATTATTATGTCAAACTTTCACAAATGATCTCACCCCAATTCAAATTATTCTTTCCTACGTAAATGATATTGTTGAAGGGACACATCCAAAAGCAGAATTCATTAGTAGAAGGCATTCCCATGATTATAGCAAGCAGGGTAATAATGTCTAATAACTCCTCTTTGAAATCAATCTTGAACAATGTTTTGGAGAGTCAGGACGCCCCATTTTTAGGGTTCTTCAACCATGATTTATCCAACCTAGCTTTGTATCTTTCACTATATTGATCGAATAAAACCTCATCTTGGGTGAGGGTGAGAAAATTAGCTTCTTCTGTCTTGGGGATGCGTAGGGCAGTAGCAATGGAAGACAACATCTAGTTTTGTAATCAATCTACTATGCACATCAATAATCTCCTTGGAGTTAGGGTTTAAAACAATCCCCACATGTGAGAATGGTATCAAAGCATTGGACAGAGATAGGGAAACCCACAACATATGTAATCCTACTATCCTTGATCATTTGAGCCATGGGGGTGAGGTTTTCACATCTCAGTTTTCTCCAAAAGTCATTGAAATCTAGATGTCAAGCCTCACTATCACCAATTTCTGATACATAAGTCTCCAGGGAAGAAATATGTTCGTGCCCCTAATACTTGTATCTTCATCGTGTTAGAGATAAAAGAGATTAGCCTTTAAAAGATTGGAAGAAAAAAACTCAAAAAAATCTTTGCAAGGGAAGAAATGAATATATAAACACGAGTAGGTAATGACTCAATTTTGTATACATATGCGAGCTAAAGACAAAAAGCAAGGTGAGGTGAAAAATGAATGGATGGTTTGCCCCTTTAAATAGTCGTGAGGAGAGGAGAAAATCATAAATGTGGAATTAATATCACTTGTATTGGCTCAAAAAGGAGACAATGTGGAAAAAGTTAAAAAAATTGGCATCGACAGTCCATGGGATGTTGGGATACAAGGGATGCGCAAATCCAAAAAAACCTGATTCAAGAAGAGTGCAGAGAATGTGGGTCTAGTCGACACGAATGGCCCACGGGACATCAAGACATTTGGGATCCATGGGACCGATTCAGCCGATGTGGGGAAATTGGGTGCAGGGGACATAAAGGGTTCGAGGGACATAGGGATGTGAAGGACGTGATGAAGCTTAGAAATCCAAAGAGTAGAGAAGTGCAGGAAAAGTGGCGAATCAGTGAATAGAGAAGGTCTGGGAGAACTTGGGACATGTGGGGCCGATAATATCTGAGAAATCCAAGAACTAAATAATTTCAGAGAAAGTGGCGAATCAGACAAACTAGGATCCCGGTATTATTTGGGACATGCGGGACAAAAATAGCCGAAAAATCCACAAAACACTAAAAATGAATTTAAAGAACAAATTTTCTCTATCTTTTTGAACTTCTTACCTCACTTAAGCACTTCTAGAGAGCATCAAATTAAATGTTTTTTATGAAGATTTATCTTGTTAAAGGAAAGGGACATTGTGAGGGAGACAACAACTGACTTTTTCTGGGGATGAGTTGACTTGATCAAAAGAAACGAGGTAAGACAATAATTTCAAGAAAAAATATAGGAAATCAGACCAATGCCTTATCCATTAGGAAAAATTGAGTCAAAGGCAAAGCAATTCAAAAGACAACACACCTAATCAAGAAAAGAAACAAACTACACGGAAGGGGAAAAACATGCACACAACAAGGAGTGGGAAAGGAAATAATCCAAAACCAAAACACTGTACAACAATATAAAGAAAGGACTGCCTAGTCACCTAGGACTTGAACAAATTTAGGTACTACCCACTATAAGGAAGTGGGAGAGGAGATCCATCCATGTAATTCAAATAAAAATAATTTTCTCCAGAAAAATGTCTTATTTTGAAAGGACCAAGCCAGAGAGAATCAAACTTTACCATGACTTCCTCGAGGTTCATGTCTTTTGTCTCATCACAGAAAATGTCTCCTACTTAAAAATATCTGGGTCTAGCATTCTTATCAAACAAAGCTTTTACCTTCAGTTGATGAGAAGAGATTCTATCAGAGACCTACATCCTATCTTCATCCAGCTTCTGGAGATACATGATCCTCTTTTCCAAAGAACTACTAAAACTTGAGTCTTCAATATTTTTCATCAGGTGCAGAGACTGGAAATTCCAATATCTATTGGCAACTTGAGCTTCAACTCCATACACCACCTGCAATGGGGGCATTCCAGTTTCCCCTTTTAGGGTGTGATTCTATCTTCCCAGAGAGCATCATAGAGGTTCTTTGTGCCAATTCTTTCTAAGAATCATTAACAAGCTTTTGACACAATGGTTACTAAGTTCTTATTTGTTGATTTTGCTTGCCCATTACCCTAAGGGGGTAGTAGTTTAAAGAATGAGAAAGGGAAATCCCCATAACCATAGCAGAAATCCATCATCTCGGCAAGAAGAAACGTTAGAAGCATTGATTAGCTACAATCTAGTTTGGTATCTCCAAACCTTATCAAAAATGTTCTCCTTGCTGAAATTGCATACCAACTCAGAAGTAAGTAATTTTTAACTAGAATGGCTTTCACCCACTTTATGAAGTAATCTTTAGCGGTTAGCACATGGGTGTGTCCTACACTGGAATGTGGATTGAGTGTTCCAATAAAATCCAATCACCATTGTTGAAAAGGATCATCAATTATTACTAGCTTGAGAGGTAAAAAAACCGAATTTACATCTACCAAAAAAATGTCTGACATAGACTTCACACTTTACCTACACATCTTGATGCATATCTGAACATTAATGTTGGCCAATAGTACCCTACCACGAAGGATTTTATGAGCTGTGATAGTATAATAGAAATGAACCTCCACAAGCTTGATCATGAAAAGCTCCAGAATAACATTCTTCTATTGTTCTTTGTCCACACATTTTAAGAATCTTCCATCTATGCCACGTTTGAACAAAGCATTTTCCCATAATACATATTGTGTAGATCTTAACTTAATGGATCTTTTTTCTTTGGCACTCAAGTAATATAGAAATTCTCCATAAGTAAGGAAATGTGCAATATCAACATACTACTCATCTATTGAGCTAAGAAAGAGCACAACGGGTCTATAAACTACTTCTGTAGCCAGCTCCTCATCGGCTCCCTGGGCAATAAGTTCACATAGGCCTTTTCCCCCAAACCAAATTTGTTAGCTTGTTATCAATATCATATGCTTGAATGTTTGCCACCCGATTGCCTCTCTTAGTTCCAAACTCCTGCTATGTAAGAGATAGACTTAACAATTATATCTAGTACAAGCACCACAGAATGGGAGTTGAGAATGTAGAAATTGAAACTACTTGACAACTTTGACCACTACAAAAGTAGTGTGTTTCCATCGTAGCTATACTTTCAATTCATGAGCTTTTAGAACATAGCTCATAAAGGCAATTGGGAGCTCATGATCCTCATAATTTTTCTAAGTTATCATGGCAACCAAGGTATTCTCTGTAACATAACAATAGATGATAAAATCATTACTGAAATCAGGGCATGCTAGGATGGGAGTTCTAGCAATGAATTTCTTGATACCCTCAAATGATTCTTTACCTTTGGAATTCCCACCAAAGGTTTGATTTTCTTTCATCATGTGAATGGTGCTCATAGTTTAGTTCAACAAAGTCCGGAATGAATCTCCTCAAGAAATTTAATCTTGCCAAAGAAAGAGTGAAAACCCTTTCTTGCTTTTGGGGAGGGGAATATTGTTGGATTGCTTGAACTATTTTTGGATCAATATCTTAATTCCTTCTTTGGAAATAATATTCTCGAGAAACTTATCCTTCGGTAACATAAAAGATAAACTTCTTAGGGATTAAGAGAAACTCAATGTTCCCTACACTTTTGAAGAACTATGTTCCAAGACATTGAAAGTGCTCTGCCTTTGTTTTGGAGAAAACCCATTTAAATCATCTCGAGTACACAACAATACACTTTCCATTTGAGGCTGCCAAAGGCTAAGTCCATTGCTCTTTGAAAATTGGCACCAACATTGATCGGACCAAATGGCATCCTCTTGTAGGAAAAGGTGCCCCATGGGTTAGTGAAAGCAGTTTTGTGCTAATTTGGAGTATTGAACTCCACCTGATTGTATCTAGAGAATCCATCTAGCATAGATAACATCTCAGAGCCTGTGACAGTATGCAAAACTTGATCCATCATAGGGAGATGATAGTTGTCTTTCAAGAATCCTGATTCAAATTTTTGAAATCTACATAGATCATGAATCTCACCATTTTCCTTTCCTGAAAGGAAAAATCTTAGTAATCCATGTGGAATGATGTATGGGAAAAATGATTTTTTTCCTTTAATAACTTTTGGATCTCTTGGAAAATGGTATCAACAATCTTAGAATTGTATTACCTCTGTTTCTACTTGAAAGGTTTGACCCCAGGTTTCAAGAGGAATGATAGTGTTGCATATCCTTTGGTTGAAAGTCTTTGAGATCATCATATGAATAAGCAGAGGACATCAACATACATTTTCAAAGATATTTTATGGCTTCTATCTTCTCCTCCTGAGTGTAAAAATTTTCCAATATTCACCATCTTTGGGCTCATCGTGACTTCCAATATTAATCTTTCTCATACTCAAAACGATTACCTGAGCTTGTTGGGATAAGTTTTGGATCTGACATACCTATCATGCTTATCAAAAATATCCTCCAAACTCACCAGCCCCTTGGGGATCTTGTTACCTTTCAACTTGATGAAGCCATCAAGATCCATCTCTTCTTTGACACCTTCTTCATTAGAAGATACACACTCTCTAGGCAGATTGTCACTTCCTTCGAAATACAACTGATCAAAGTTGTCTCTAAACTCCAAGAAAGAGAGCAAGTTCTGGTCATCATTTAAAACCTACCAATTATTTGCATTATCAGGTACACTGGGTCTATGAATCATTTCAATGGTGAATTTCTCCGAAGAGAAATCTGGGTGAGGAATCAACAAAGACCCCGAGACAGCTAGAGAATAATCTCTAGTGTTCTTTTCCCTTGGTGTAGATTCAATGTAGAAAGCCTCTAAAAACTCAATAGAATCCCAAACAAGATTCCTAAAATGCTTCAACCTTCTGTTCTTCACTTGATAAAGATCTCTGAATTGTTTTACAATCAGCTTTGCATCTCCATGAGAAAGAAGGCTCTTTACTCCTATTTCCTTTTCCATGCTCAACCCAAGAACAAGAGCTACATACTCAGCTCTGTTATTTGTATTTTCAAACTAAAACTTGAAAGAAAAATGATCAATATTACCCTAAGGAGAAATCAGCACTACACCAGCTCTAGAGCTAGCTGAGGAGCAGCTTCCATCAAACTCCAAGGTCCAAACACCATTAGGATCAAGAATCACTCCTTTTGGTAGACTTACCTCTTCTTGTGACATGATCATGTAGTTCCCATGCCCAATGTCTTCATAAAGTATTTGTGCTTTAGGGTCATTTGTATTTTGCACAATGTATTCAGTTTGTTTCTTAAGTAGTAACCTCCTCATTTTTCCATTAAATGGGATAAGAGCATGTGACCAATCCATTTGAATCTCACCTCCTACATCCTTACAGAAATTTCTACTCAGCAACATGCCATATAAAGGAGGAATATCAGCAACCAAAATGGTGGCTAAGACTTTCTTCTCTAGCAAAGCAGAAAAAGATACTTGTGCATCTTTGATTATCCTAACCAAAGGTACTTCTCTACTCTTCATGGAATAGAAGGAACCATAAGTGTGGGTTAGGGTTAAGCCCAAAGCATGAGCCACTTTGGCAGGCATCAAATTGTCTGATGCACTAGAGTCAATGACACAATTTTTGAGTTTGTGGCCAGCTATGAGTAGAGTCACATAGAAGGGTTTGATTTTTTCATTAGGTGAAGTGACTGCAGCCACAAGGCTTGATTGAGGTGAAGAAGAAGGTGTGGGAAACAGACCTTTATAAGTATTTAATGGGGATTTGGATTTAGAATTGAAAATTTTTACCATCTTAGCAAAGGCTTTTGGATGAGTTTGGTAAAATTCTACCTCAGAAATCTGAATATTTGTCTTTTTTAAGTGATCAATAATATCAAAAGACCCAAAGGTGGATGGGGCATCACTATTAGGAGCAGGAGAAACTTTTTATTTATCAGCTTTATCATCCAAAGGAAAAGAATTATTGGAAGTAGAAGTAGATGGATATAGATTAGCAGAACTCACCTTTTGTGTGGAGACAGTGGGAATAAGATCTCCTCTTCTTGCAACCACTAGGATAGTTATGGGAAACTCCTTGGATCTCTTAGCAGGCTGCACCACTTTCTTGTTTTTATTGGTCTACTCTCGATTCATAACATCATATGACTCACTATTCATCTCTGCCACTACTTCATCATAATCATCTTCATCATCAATGCCTTTAGTGGTAAGGAAATGAACTTGAGACCCACCAGGATCCTCTAGTTTTTCCTTAGCTTCTTCTTCTTTTTCTTCATAGATTTCATTCTCCTCTTCATCATTATGCTCTTACACTTCACAAGTTGCATTGACTGGCACTTTGAGGGGTGGACCTTCAATTGCCAACCTAGTTTGAGAAGAAGGAAAATGGTTTCTAGGCTGAAAGTTCTTCCTTGGAACATCTTGATATGGAGCATGTTGGGAAAATTGTTTCTTGATGGAAATGAGATCATTTGCTAGCTTTTGCACCAATTGATCTAAATTGGCTCCAGGAGAAGAGGAAGAAGAAGATGCTTTGGATTTGGAAGATTATATTTTCAGCTTACAGGATATGAGTAAATCATCTTCAACATTGAAAACCAATCTCTGATCAAAATCCAAAGTTGCAAGGTTAGCTCTCCTTAAGGCATAGCTCACTTCAGGAAATTGAGCATAGAGAAAGAAATAATTTTGTATTTGATCCACAGGACAAGTGTTCTATGGGATTTTGTGAATCAACTTGTTGAACTTGGCCACAAACTCTCTCATGGGTTCATGTGGTTCTTTCTTGATTTGAGAAATTTGAGCTAACAGAGCATGCGCATCCTCAGTAGGTTTGAAATGTTGCTCAAATTCAGTTTTCATGGAATCCCAATTAGTGATAGTTCTAGCAGGGTGGTGATAGAACCAATCAGCAGCATTGTCTTGGAAGGTCTCCACAAAAACCCTGACAGATACATCCTCATGTTCAACCCCAAGGAACCCACATGCAACAATGAAGGCTACAATGTGATCATCTAGGTGCACTTTTCCATCACCTCTGAACTTAGGAAAGATATTTCTGTTACCCCTAAGTAACTCATGTAATGGTTGAGGAAGGGCAAGAGGCCTAACCCATTGTCCCCAAGGCAAAGGTGCTACCATACTTTGAAATATTGCTTGAACTAGAACTGCGACACCAGTAAGAATTAGGGCATGAAGATTACGGCTGAGTTGTGCTTAAGGAATGCTACTCCCAGAAGTTTTGTCTTTAACAGGAGGTGTTCTTGTAAAATGAACTCTTCTATTTATTCTTGCTGGAGGAAGAGGAAAACCTTGTTTCTCTTGAAGTTGAAAATAATAATCTTCTACCCCGAGAGCTCTTCTACCGCGAGTATATATTAGAGTCACCAGATTAAAGAAATGATCAAATAGTTATTCTTTTTCGAAAGGAATCTATTGAAATGAATCCCCAGTAGAGTCACCAAAATATGTTGGGTGTCAGATTCACACTTTGAATGAAACCACAGTTAGGGGACAAGCAAGTCCTTCCTCTATAATGGGAGAGGTTCCCCTATTAAAAGCGAGCAACAAAACTTATATACAAATGTAAAAATTTCATATTAATGAGGAGCTCTGATATCTTGATAATGCTTTAATACAGAGATAGATTATCAATACAAAAGAATAGAAGAACTTAGAAATGGGAAAAGGTAGAACATAATCAGTACTTTCGGTAAATATAGATAGCAAAATATATCCTTATACGTACTGAGCAAGGGTGATATTGAACAAAATCATTCAGATTAAATCATAAGACATTATTTCATAGACACAAAGTTCTAGAAATTACATCTATAAGAACATAACGTTTCTTAACATAAAATATTAATGATCCAAAGATTTCCAATAAGCAAGAGAAGATGATAGATGAAGATGGAAACAAGAGGGAAATTCTTATGTATTGATTGCTTTCAGTTCTATTTACACTTTCAAGAGTATTAGAGTCCATCCCTTTACAATGGCATGAAGAGCCCAATAAATAGCTTAACAAAGTGGTTACATTTAGTTACAACTTATTTTAATAAAAATATTAAAGTTTAACTAAGGAAATATATTGATAGAAAGTCCTTAATTAATTTTACATCAAAATTTCGTAACTTTAAAATAAAATAAGTGTTTTAATACCACGAGGTAGTAACATTTGGTTGTATCTTAGGGGTGCCAACCGACTTGAGAATCTGATGCCTTAGCTATCTCCATACCTTTTGGAATGGTAGTGTTAGAAGTAGCATGAGTCCATGTGCCAAGACATTTCTCCATGTCCTTATCAAATTCATTATTTTCCATTAAATCTTTTTTGTCCTCGGTGATGGCTGATTAGAGCGAGTAGACATCTTTCATCTTTTGTAACATCCTCATTTTTATACATTAGAACAAGTAATTTTTTTTTTCTTTTGATAAATGCTTCCTGGTTCTAAATACATAATTTAGAACTCACAAATCAAAACAACCATTCTTATAACAGATAACCATATGCAGCTGTAATGACTCGGAGTACCTCCAATCTATTCATTCCATGACTCGATAATCTACCGATCTATTCATGAGTATCAGGAGTTGCGTTTTTATTTTAACACATCACTCTTACGGTTCTCTTCCCTAATCTGGGATTTAGAATGCTCTGTCCAAGGAACCTATCTGAATAATTGTTACCATTATTCATCGGCATCTCATCCCTTAGACTAGGTAACATAGGACTACGCAATTAGCAGCTTGCGATACTTTGGCCAAAGATTTGAAACATATACTTATGTCTCGTATTCCTTGACGGCATACTCGTCAATCTGGAATACGTCCATCACCCCATTCCTTTGTTATGTAGAATGTCTTATATTGACTTCTGTCAGTCCAGGTTCCTGCCCCAAGTTATTCACTCATAAACGGATTAATAATATGGCAACGTTATAAGGATGCTCTTGAGAACTAGGGATACTCTGACATACTGGGTCAACCCTAGCTAACCCTGTGTGTCAAGGTACCCCAAGTCTCCAGGGGCAGCCTCATAACATGACCATGTCGGTAACCAGTCCCGAAGTCAAAACTTGTTCGAGTTTAAGGAGTAAATCTTAACGATCAATGCAAGTGTCGCCATAAGACACCTGCATTGTTGTATCTTCGAGAAGATCCTAATCTTCTCGAAGGTACAACCCTGCAGTTGACTTGTGTCATCAACCTTCAAATCCGCCTCAAAAGGATCTACTTAATTATAAGTGTTACATACATTGAGTTAAAATTATACTAACCGACGCTCCCTTAAGGGTAGTCTTTCCCAATCCCTGGGTTCCTCACCTTAGAATTATCTTTCTTAATAAAACCCATTTCACAAGAGAAGTTTAATAAGATTGAGGTCCTATCAAGGAGTTCATAGAAAAACATAATTCTAAATCAACGAAACTTGACAATAACCCATAATCTTCACATGAGATTGCTAACCAAACCCTTTTTAGGTTTATATCAGTTCTCATAACTGAAATTATATCTTACTTATTAGTATCGAGATATAGTGATTAAGAATCCAATTAAACATTGTCTTGACTTAGATCAAGACTAGGAAGTAATAATTTGTTCATCTCGTTTAGCTTCCTATTCAGGTTTATTTTAACCTTAGCTTCCCGAAAGACAGTGATCTAAATTCCAATTTAGCTTTAGATAGAACATAATAAAACTACTAAACAATCATAAGTAATCAGTCACATAACCTTGCAAGCTTACTTAGATAATCACCAAAGTCTCTAAGTTATTCAATAATAACAATGCTCTTAAGATCATTCGAACTGAAGAAGATCAAACCATCAAGGTACAAATGCAAACACATAAGTAACAAATACCTCATTTCATTTCTTTCCAAGCTAATCAAATACATTTTATTCATTCAGCATATTTGATACAATACTCAACAGCAAAAGAACATATTTCTTCAAGTAGTACATTTAGATAATCAAATTGAAGTTCATCGTAAAACCAAATTAAAAAATCTGAACATCATATCAGATCTACGTGCCTTTACCACTTACGGCAACCATCTGCAAAAATTGTCAACACGGGTCAGTTCGGTGAACTGAGCTTGATAAGCACTAACTCTTAAAACAAATGCAATCCACCAATTGATCTCATTGAACAACTTGTTTAAATGAAATCATTTCACCTAACATGTAAACATATTTCAGACTATGCTCTTTTGTAATTCAAACATGACTATAAACACGTAACTCATATTATAGTTACTAAATAGTCCTAGATACTTTTCAGATATTTCTTCATAAATATTAGTGACCAAGAAGAACAAATGTATCCAAAACAAATATCCATTTGAATCCCAAGGACAACAAACATCTGATAGACCATTACATTCAACAAAAGAAATGAATATCCTAACAGTTCATGAATCCATCAGTATGTTTAATCAATTCCAACAGTTAAATATAAATATATCAACATATACTTTACAGCAGAAGAGAAAGAAACCGAGACATTCAGATTTCCCTTCCAAACATGCTCATGACTGTACCGTCCTCTCAAGAGTAATGCATTCACATTTTACGCATGTAACTAAGCCAGTCGAAACCACAGGAAGAACTACAGTTCATCAAAATTCAAATATTAAAACTTCCTGTAGCTTACTGAGCAATACAATAGCCCTCATGGCAAGGCAGTAATAAATAATCCAAAAAATAGCCTCAACATAGCTTTCCATATTATTCAACAAACGAGAAAATATCCAACGCTATCGCTTGTCAAGGTACAGCTAATAACTCTTTATCTCAGTCAAGCACAAGACTAGATAATCAAAATAACAGAAGACGTAACCATGCACAAACACAACAACAATCCCACTGAGTCGAGACACTCAGCAACTTACAGCTCAATCTAATCCCTACTATAACACAATGAGGACTTAAATCAAAGGCCGTAATAAAAAAGAATAACCTCTTTATCACAGTCAAACAATAGGCTAGATAACATTAAAACAAAAGATGTTTCCATATGCATATATAGTGACATTCACACTGAATCTAACACAAACATGCACAGCTTCATTCAACTGAAACAAATCCTTACGATAATACAGCCATGACTTATATTGGAAGCCGTTTTCAAGAAAAATAATCACAACAAGGTCTTCACAGAAGCTGAAATTCCATATCAGTATTTTCCTCAAAGTTTCATCCTAAGCTAAGCTGCTATGAAATACAACAGGGTCTCAAACCGAGTATAGTTTGTAAAGAAAACCCTTCCTTTAATTTCCACAGAAGTGAACAGAAGGAACACAAGAATGTTAAGAAGGAGTCTGAATGATATGCATGCACAGCGAGGGTTTAGATTGATAATCGAGCCAACTCACAACATATCGAGATCTCCAACAGTATCACATACAACTAATGCTCATAACCAAGGCTTAGATTGAAGTTGATTTCATGCGACAACAATTCAAGAATCCCAATAGTATTCACAGCAAAACTTCTACAGAAGTCGTAATTCAAGCTACATATTAAGGACTGCAACAGAGCCAATATCAATAGGTATTCACAACCAAGCTTATACAGAAATCGAAACACGGGTTATATATCCAGGTCTCCAACTGAGTCAATAAGCACAGTATTCACAACTGAGCTTAATACCGAAGGGAAAAACATAATACATGATTCAAGGATTCAAAAGGAGTCGAACCCATGTAGTATTCACAAATTAACTTCTACAGAAGTAGAAAGATACAAGATATATATTATATTCAAGAATTCCAACTATATCAATAACATACAGTATTCACGACTGAACTCCTACAGAAGTAGAAACATATGTTACCTTTCCATGACTCAAAAAGGAATCGAACCCATATAGTATTCTCGATTAAACTTCTACCAAAGTTAAAAATAGTATCTATTCAAGGATTCCAACAATATCCAAAAAACGTATAGTATTCACAACTAAGCTTCTACAGAATCCAAAACATACTATCATTTCATGAATTCCAATAGTATTAGTTTCAACAAGTATAAACAGCAAGTTATCCAACAAGAAGTAACTTAAAGTATTATAGCAAGATCTAACAAGATTCAACAACCATAAAAGTACAACCGGTCTCAAGCGAAGCGAAACCACAAGGAAAATTAAATACAGAAACTATTCCTTTAAGGTCTTCTAAAAAATCTGAGATTCCTAATTCCATAGGAAAAGAAGAACCAAAACAATGCTTCCAACCAACTGAATTGAAATCACCTGAACAGAGTTGTTCTAATGAAATCATTTGAAGGAAAGCAGGATTTTTTTAAAATTTAGGGCCTAACATGCCTGGTAATGCCGCTTAAAAAAAATCTGAAGAAGACCTCTGAAAGAGCTCGAGCCTTCTCTTCTTCTTCCACGTTAGTTTCAACAAAAATAATTTGTTATTTCCATGCCTTATAAACTTTCCTTGACAGAGAAAAGAGCTAGTTAATCTCATAGTTGCCATGCAACACCAAGTAGACTGGTTCGAAGAACCAGTGATCAAACAGAGAGAAAATCGAAGCGCATGGAAAACCAAACAAACAACTAGTTTTCCATTTTTCATGCCTTCCCGAACAATCCGTGCTCGGAAATCGAGTTCATTAATTGCATTAACTTCAAAATTCCTGCTCAATCTCCATTGCCACCGACCACCATATTTGGCGATGGAAAAATGCAAACCGAATACCATTTCCAGATTTGGCGACTCTGCCACGTCGGTCTCGATGGCCGTTTGAAACCTCCGCTAAATCCTTGTCCTTCATACTTATCCATCTCATTTAATGCTATGGAAACTACCGCCCATGGTTCGCACCCCTTTATAGGTCCCTTTTCCTCCACTAACATTAGTTAGGTTAGGAACATAGGTTAGATCTTAAGGTGATACTTAGTCTAACTTCCTTAGTGCTAGGTTGCTAACCTTAGGAACATTTAGCTTATAGCTAAGGGCTAGGTTAGATTAACACTAATCCAACCCATAGGTTATTAACTTTAATAAATCCAGTCTAGGTCTAACACTTAGAATCGTTCAGTATAAGAACCAACAAATATACATTCACGAAAAGGATTCATTCCAGCACTGATAATAAACTAGTAGTATAAATGTATCTGAATTTATTACCTGGCTCAAGATCAAGACCTTCCTGATATTACGATATCGGGAACCAATTCATTTAACCAGATCAGCTTGAGTTAACTCCTAAATTGCTCATTCCACACATTCGGACCTTGCAACCTTCATAAGGTCTATAATTTTTGTTCATCCAGAATAAACTTAAAACATCTCTTGGATCAATGCAACTGATCCAAGGCTGAGTCACTAAGATGGGTAAATCTACAATTCACCCCTAAATCAGATTAAAATCAGGTGCTAAAAAAATGAAAGAAATAAAAGAGTCCAAGCATATCCTAGCTCAGTCAAAGATCTTCAAATGCAAAGAAGATACAATCTATATCAAGCATGACTTCACAATCAAAGGAACACATCCTTTTTACAGAAGAAATCATATATCAACACTTGAATACCCAGGAGGAAGTAACAATAGTTCAGGGTGTTACATCTTTTCCTTAGTGATTGAATCTTCCTTGAATAGATATTCCTTGACGAAGGATTGGAACTGAGTCTTGATTTCCTAAAGGGAGAAAGGAACACCTGTGACATCATTCTGAATCTAGAAATGAATATCTAGAGTTTTAATTCCTTTTCCATTCCATTGATTGTTGTAATGAACTTCAGCTACAACTTGGACACCTTCTCATAAGTCTTTAAGGCTTCCTTGATGAAGTTATATCCAACTACTGTCATATCATCCACTACTGCCTCGATAGACTTCCCATAGGTATTATATTTGTGGATTTCCTTGATAGTTTGAACCTCATATTGACGGAGCACTAAGGGAGGTGGGAGAGTAGCCAGTGGAGATGGGTCCAAGACTTTATCCTTTGTCATCAACGATCTTATGAATTTAGAAAGAACTTGGTTATGTTATTCTAGCTACTCCATGGTCTGCTTGCCCTTCTCTACTCTCTCAATGACTTTGGTTACTATCTCTTTGAGGTTGTGAACCTCACTTTTAGGTGTATATTCCCCAAGTGGAGTTCATGTGATCTCTACACCAGAAACTAGGAGATCCTTCTCTTATTTATCTACCTTGGGATTTGTAATTTCCATGAACTTTTGACCTTGTGCATTAGATACCAACCTTGAGGTGGTATTTTCTTTCTTTTATGGAGGAGGGGGAGTAGTACCAAGTAATTCTGCCACAACATCAAAATTGTGCACTGTCACCTGAGAAGAAGACTTCCTTTTCTTGTTATCAATGAAAGGTTAAACCCAAGCAAACGAAGAGGAGGAAAAAGATGGGGCAAGAGGTCCTAGTGCAAGTGAGCTCATAACACTCGATGTTTGTGCCACAGATGTCTCTAGATGGGAATTTGGCACATTTTCAGAAAGATATTTAGAGGAGGGGTCCATCAACCCCAGAGGTTTAGTCATTTTCTCTTCCTTCTCTGCTTCAGCATGGATTGCAGGGGTTTCTTCTAGATCTTTCATTTATTCACTATCATCCTCACTTAGACAAATAATGCTCTCTAACCCAATAGGTCCCTTCAGTTTCTCTAGAAGGGCTTCTTCTTCAACTAGTTCTTGCTTGATCTCCTTACCTTTCTTCTGGTACACTTTTGTGGAGGAAGATGGGGTGGACTACTCAGGTATCTTAGCTGAAGAAGAAGGGGTAGATTTCTCAACTACCTATGTGCTGGGTGTATGTCCCCCCTTTCTAAGAGAGGAATTTTTTCAAGAAGAAGACTTGGATTTGTTCATCTTGAAGATTTACATCTTTTTATCAAACCATAGTTTGGTTTGAATAATGATGGGATTAATTATTTCCTTCAAATCATATCTCTCTTTTCCAAACCAATCAAGGGTCTCTAAAGGAGTATGTTGGATAGATCTTTCATATTCCATAGAATGCAAATCCTCATTTTCATCATTGAGCCCTTGAGGCACTTTAAAAAGGTTGAAGTCAATGACTTGCTGAAGAGAGAATATACCAAAATGTCTTCTTCTAGCCTCAAAATCATCAACACAGTCACCCTAGTAATCTTTAGTATCAGGACGATGACATTAAACTATTGTGAGGTTTTGAGCAATATAACCCTTGAGATCAAAACAAATCCTAGATTTAAAGAAATGAACAGTGAGGGGGGTGATAGTCCTATCAATATTTTTTGCATCTAGAGTTGTACTGCATGTGTAATTTCCAAAATAGATAGGGAAATTAAGGCCAAAAATATTCTTATCTTTGAAGGTTTGGTGTAGTTTATCCAGCTGCCTACAAATCTCAACCAGGGCCACCTTGTCATTGCAGAACATGGGAAGTTTTAGGGGGGCTCCCTCAAAACTAACCATCTTGATATAAGAGAAATTTATGAATTGAGTGAAGAAGGCTCCATATTTAGTTATTAGAGTCTTTTCTTCATCAGAAAATCTTCTAGTAGTGTTACCCTCTAGGATTCTTATAATGTACATGGTGAATGCATCATTTACCCTTCTGAAATTGTGGTTACTTACTAGGAGGGTGAACTGCGGGCAGTATTCATAAATGGGATAATCCTTCCTGTCCATAACAAAGGTGTAACCAAGCCACTCCCTAGATGCTTCCAGAGTGTACATGAGGTAGGAAGTCATATAAAATGTTTTGGTTATGTGAACATTTACTAGTTGTTCTGTCAAAGTTTCACAGATGATCACACCCCAACTCAAATTTTGCTTTCCCTCGTAAATGACGTTGATGAAGGGACACATCTAAAAGTGGAATTCATTGGTAGAAGGAATTCCCATGATCCTGGAAAGTAGGGTAATAATGTCTGACAACTCTTCTTTGAAATCAATCCTGAACAACATTTTGAAGAGTTGGGATGCCCCTTTTTTAGGGTTCTTCAGCCACAATTTAGCCACCCTACCTTTATACCTTTCACAGTCTTGGTCGAATAAAGCCTGAGCTTGGGTGAGGGTGATAACATTAGCATCCTCTGACTTGGGAATTCCTAGGGCAGTAGTAATGGTAGTAACATCCATTTTTGTAATCAATCCACCATGCACATAAACAATTTCCTTGGTGTCAGGGTTAAAACAGGCCCCACATGGGATCATGGTATCAAAGCATTGTACAGAGATAAGGAAACCTACATCATATGCAATACCTCTTTCCTTGATCATTTGAGCCATGGAGGTGACGTTTTCACATCTCATTTTGCTGCAGAAGTCATCGAAATCTAGATGTCGAGCCTCAATATCACCAATTTCTGGTACAAAAGTCTCTAAGGAGGAAAGATGTTCATTCCCCTGATACTATATCTTCATCATGGTATAGATAAGAGAAATGACATTGAAAAGAGTGGAAGCACAGTACTCAAAACAATCCTTGCAAGGGAAGATATGAGCACGCAGACACGAGTAGGAAATGACTCAATTTTGTATAAATGTGAGCTAAGGATAACAAGCAAGTGAGGTGAAAAATGAATGGACGGTTGCCCCTTTAAATAGTTGTGAGGAGAGATAAAATTAAAAATGCACAATTAATATCCCTTACACTGACTGAAAAAGGAAAAATGTTGAAAAAGTGGGAAAAGTTGTCCCACATGTTCCATGGGATGTTAGGACATGAGGGAAGTGAAAGACTGCAAAACCTGATCCAAGAAGGGTGTGGAGAATGTGGGTCTAGACAACACAAATAGCCCATGGGACATCAAGAAATTTGGGATGCATGGGGCCAATTCAGCCGATGCGGGGAAATCGGGTTTAGAGGATAGAAATGGTTCAAGGGACGCAACAACGTGAAGGGCGCGAAAAACTAAAAAAGATGATGAGCAGAGAAGTGTGAGAAAAGTGACGAATCGGTGATTAGAAGGTCTGAACGCACTTGGGAGATGTGGGTCAAAAATATCTGAGAAATCTGACAAGTAAAGCATTACAGAGAAAGAAGAGAATCAGTGAACTGGGAGCCCGACAGTACTTGGGACATGTGGGCCAAAAATACCCGAAAAATCCGTAAAACACTAAAAATGACTCTAAAGAATGAAATTTCTCTATCTTTTGAATATCTTGCTTCACTTAAACTCTTCCAAAGGGTATTAACTCAAGATTTTCAAAAAAAATCTTTCAAAGGGAGGGGAATTTTGAGTAAGCCAACACCACCGATGTTGGTTACCCAACCGACGTCGATTCCTGTTGAAACCATAAAACCTGAAATGGATGCCATTTGTGAAGTTATTTAGCTCCATAACTTAACCATCTTCCACTTGGAGATAAATCACTACAATGTACTATAAAAATCCATCCTTGGATCCTTTTCTGAGCTTGTTTCTTCATATTCAAGTCTCAAGCTTAAAGACTAACAAAAGTTGAGTGAATCTCCAACTTCTCCTTTTCTAATGGCTTCGTTAGCATATTTGCAGGGTTATCACTTGAATGAATTTTCTCCAGTTTCATCTACCCATCCTCCAACACCTTTCGTACAAAGTAATATATCAACTAAATTTGTTTCATTCTTGAATGAAATGTGGAATTATTTTCCAGATGAATCTTACTTTGACTATCACTGTATAATTTACAATCCTCTCGCTCCTTTCCCAAATCTTTCATGAACCTACTCATCCATATCATCTCTTTACTAGCCTCTATAGTTGCAACATATTCAGCCTTTGTAATATACAAGGTCACAACCTTAAATAATCTCAAAATATAACAAACTGCCATGCCACCTACTATGAATACATATCTAGCGGTGCTTATCCTACCATCCAAATATCCATCCATGTCTGAATCAACATAGCCACATAAATAAGTATATGAACCTCCATAGCATGAATGCATGTTCGATGTCCCTCTCAAATATCTAAGTATCCATTAGAATACTTCCTAATGCTCTTTACCTGGATTGGCCATAAATATGCTCACAACTCCCACTACCTATGTAATGTCTAGTTTGATACAAACCATTGCATACATAAGGCTTCCACATGCTGAAGCATATGAAACATGTGCCATGTCCTCATGTGATGTAGGAAACTAATATTTTATTAATTTCAAGTTTCTAACCATAGGTGTAAATATGCCTCTACCACCATAGCCTCCTCTCCTATATCCTCCTCAAAATCCACCTTCATTACCATGGCCTTCAGTAGGCTGAGCTTCCTATACCTAAGAAATACTTACCATAGTGGTTTTCCAAAATCTAGTGTTGTAAACCTCATGAATTTGATATAAAATCCAATAATCCCTCATATCATGCATGTGTACATAGTAGATTTTGTAGTACATTTTTACATTCTTCAGAGTCATGTGTTGCAAGAGTGGACAATTCTAGACATTTTGATTCTTGTGAAAATTATCACAAGACTGCAATAGTATGCACAATGTCCTATGCGTGTTGTTATCCTTAATATGTCCTTAAACTTCATAGTCAGTGCACCATAACCCACTCCTGGGTCTCATATGCCAAATTAGCAAAGATACTCTCTAGTTTCTTGGTCATAGCTGCTATTTATTCCTTTAGAAAAGAATTTCACTCTCATATCTACACTCCCAACCACTTCATCACGTAGAGGTCCTATCAAGACTTCACATAGATCCATACATGTCTTATGAGATAAAGCCATTCGAAATGGTGTTATCCATCCTCCAAGGAACCATTTTGTGTGTTGAATTAGATGAATTTCATAAGACATTTTGGAAAAAATAGTTTTAAAACATGCATCATATTCCCTTACACTTTCAGATAAACCCTACTTGATGTCCTTAAACTTGCTAATGATCTACTGTTTAAACTTCATAATGTGAAACTCAACTGAAAAAACTTCATGAAAAACATTATAATCCACTACAGTCCGATATGGATAATACTTTATGTACCAACTATGTGTTCTCCCTTGAAGTTTGTAGTAAATTGACTTTCCTATCTATGCAGAGATGTAATTCCTTTAGCACACAATAATAGTTCACACTTGTGTAATGTGATCTTCCCTTTCCTCCACACCCATATATTCTAACAAGTGAAGAGACATCTCAAAATAGACCTAAGGTGTCTATTGTTGTGGTTACTAAGGCAGTGTCTAATGAGGTTGGTTTTTTTGGTGGCTATGGACCTTACCCTTAGGTTAGGACCAAAACTAGATTCTAAGCCTCCAACAAGGTTTCCTTTGTGTGGTGGTTGACCTAATCCTCCCAAGCCTCCTGCACCATCTACCATAGCCTGTGGTCTCATGGATGAACTTCCTTATGTCCCAGTTGTGGTACTAAACTAGACACCCACTATCTAGATTTTTGCAACACCTACAAAAGTACATCCAAAAGTCTACATGCCAATACTCTATCATATTGGTGTGTTTGTAAACAATCCCAAAGAGTACTTCCAAACACTAGCGCCTACTACACTGCCATGTGTACGTTCATGCCTATACTACCCTTCATGTACTGAAAATATTTTTTTCTACCTCTATCCCCTTCCTTACATGGAGATGTTGTCTACTTTTCATCACTACTCTACCCTTCAACTACCTCGGGATCTGGAGCACCTTACATAAGGGCTAGGTAATTAGGATGGATCAAATGTGAACTCATGGTTCTTAATCTCTCCTATTACTTGCCCTCATAAAAAATGATGGGGTATGTCTATTATGCTTTAACAATGTTGGGAGGAGATGATATTGTGGCTCCTCATCTTCCAAATGATTCTCAAAACCTTCACGATTCATCATTCCTCTTGACAAGAGGATTACGTCAATTCCCTCTATCATGCTTCATTATACTTGAGTCATATTTCCTCTCTCTACCTTTCTTCAGCCAGGGATGTTGGCATCCTTATCCTCACCTTCTCCTACCCCTATGCACAGTGGGGATTTATCTAGCCATACATAATCTTTCCAATCCCAATTCTATCATCAAGATCTTGATAGCTAAGGGTATCACGCATAAATAGGATCCTCTATGCTTGCATAATAACTTGAAATATACTTCCTATAGACAAGAATATGTGGAAATTACATACCATAGAGTATAATTGCATAGAAAACCTTCCCACCAATGATCTATAGCTTTATTCCATGTCTCATCTGAATAAAAGAGAGTCTGATAGTCTTCATGCATCCAAGATATCATTCTTGGGTAGTAAACTTGTTTGATGCATAAGTTACCAACCATTGGTACAATTCTAGAGTAGACAATATTTTCCTAAGGAGAAGACACACATAGGATTCACATGCAGGTAAAAGGTGCACTAGAAGGTGCAGAAGGATAGGAAAGGAAACATGCATTAGGACAAGTTGATTCAGGACTTAGCCATTTTCATGGATGTGGGCTATTTTTGGAAGATAGTGTGTGGAGCACACATTGGGATGGATATTTATGTGACAAGAAAATGTTATTTTTAGAACAAGATTCTGATAAACACCATGCATGAGTTGAAGATAATAATAGGATTACTTCTTCCAGTTAACTGTAAGATGTCTATTATTAATACACTTGCATGTGTGCATGTTATTGTAAAGTCATATGGCTATTATCAGCATGTGACCTATTTTGGGAAGTGTGTAGGTGGTGAAGGGTAAGTCCCCACCCCTATAAGTATGTATTGAGTTGTGTAGTTAGAGAGAGATAATGAGTAGTGAATTATTATAGAGTTATGCTTCTAGATTTGATGCATGCATGACTTATGGTGAAGCTTTGTAATGTAAAAATCTTCTATGTATTACAATGTTTAATCTAATGGAGTATATTGAATGGATAACATTTTTAAACATGACTATAAATGATTCTTGTATGGTTAATATTATCATAGTTATTGTTTAATTGATTATTCTCTAATATCTAGATTTGGTTATACTTTGTGGAATTTTTATGCTCATTTATGGTTCTGAATATGTTGTATCTTCATCACACTAACATCCTACACAAGAAACTCTAAAAAGGGGTTTTTTACCTTTGTGAGCTTTGGGTGAGTGCTCAGTTTAGGCTAGGTGATGTGCCAGTATGCCTAGGTTATTATATATTAGATTCTAGGTTACATCATTGGTTCGAGTTTGGTGACCTCTTTTTTCAGCTGTTGTTCAGGTTGTTTCGTGATGAATACATACCTGTTGACCTTAGATAGTGTTTAGGAGTGGATAAAGGATCTAGAATAAGAGTTAACTTAGAGGTTCAACAATGGATCTGATTTTGACGCACGTGCGTCGGTGGAGCAGAATTTGTATGATTGTTTGTATGAGAGATTTTTTTTATCTTTCCAATAGAGTTGTATGAGTGGTTGATTGCTTATACATCTAAAAGGAATTTGAGGTATTACACGTTTTTCTAGATGCATGAATAATTTAAATCACTTTAAGATTATGATCTTATTTTAGACGTGCACTGTGGATACTTAGTTCTTTGGTGTTTTGAATAGATATATTTTGAAGTACTCAATTTCCACTTATTCTTGCCCATAAGTAGTTGAGTTCTAGTTTTTACGTTATCCAAGGGGAATTTATTTTCAAGTCATTCTACTAGAGATAAAAAAAACTTGATGGTAACCCTGAACTTGGAAGAAAAACCGTTGGCTAGCTAAACCCCACCATGCATGGGGGGAAAGAACAATTTTGGTGAAAGATGGCAGACCTAGTAGTAGAGAATCAAAGAGAAGAAAGGAAAATTAAGTATAATGAGGAACGATGAGAGGGATATAGAGAAGCAATGTGATATTGCCGAGTGGATTTTTTTGAGGATAGAAATGGTGCATGAAGGATTTGAAGCTCATGTAGGAGGCATGGAGAAAGAGAATCTGGAACTCCCCCCATTTTAGGAAAGCATACCAAGGAACCCCCCTTGACCTCACATGGGAGAGTGCCAGTAGAGATGACATGGGCCATGGGTGCACATCTAAATCTACCTGACAACCTAGCCCTTGTGCTTGGATTTCTAGTATCTAACACAACCATTAGTTAACAAGCTAGTTTGAGAAGTAGAAGAGTAGGAGTAAGTCAAATAGCAAGTACATCAATGATATGGAATACATATTATTTATTTTTTAGAGGTACCTTTTTAGGTGCATCGTCAACATTAGAACTCAAGCGCACAATTTTTTTTACTCACTTTTGGGGAGCGAGTACCACTTCACAGACTATACGGAGTTCAGTTTAGTACCATTTTTTGGACATAGGGTAGTACATCCACTATTACGCTTTTGGCTATAGGTGGAGGATCACAAGTTATAGATGAATCTAGTTCTAGTGGATCTAGTAGTTCTAGAGGAAGAGGTTACATAGGAGGTTATAGATCATGTGGGTAGGGTCCTTCACCAACCCCAAAATATTTATATGGAGATGTCTCTTCCTCTTCTATAGTATAGGGGCATAGAAGATGTTGTTTAACATGTGCACATGTGTGAGATATTGTGGTGAAAAAAAGGAGTAACGAATTCTGAGTGCAAGGTAAGTCATTTTGTAACTACATTACAGGGATATGCACACAGTTGGTACAAGAAGTTTGAACCTAATCAGACTTGCGTAGATTATGCAACATTAAAACAATGTTTTCCTTAAGGAGTTTCATATCCCTAATTTTGAGAAGAATATTATAAGCATGCTAAAGGATATTAAGTAGGGAACTACTGAGAGTGTTTAAGAATATGATGTCCATTTCAATACACTATTGTCTAAAATTTCCTATGATATTCATGTAATACATCATGCATAGTTGTTTGTTAGGGGCTTGATCACACCTTTCAGAAGGACATTGTCACATAAGATTTATAAAAACCCATGTGAATTACTTGAAGAATATTTTCACAATGAGGAAATCGAGAGTATAAGACACTGGAGTGAGCCCATTCCTTAGAGGCACAGATTACAGCTATCTAAAAGTAATTGGAGAAACTATCAAAAAATTCAACACATGAGACGCGTATTGGGATTTTTTGTACAGATTGTGAAGTGGAAGGTCACATTGAAGATATTTTTCCTCATATATCAAGAATTTCATTACCACTAGACTACAAGATATGTCATTTGGACCATGATGTAAGCCACTTCCCATTATTACAACGTGTGATAAGGAATAATGTATCTTGTTATTCTAAATTTTTTTGGTCGATGACTCATAATACAAAAGACTATAGGTTGATTGGTCAGATCCATGATGCCATAGATATTGGTGTGCGAATAGACTGGAGTATCAAATAACTCTAAAGGTAAAGTGAGCACCATGATCATGACCATAATCAAGCACGGTATGATCAGAATGAGGGTCATTTTGAAGGAGTTCGTAGAAGAAGGCATGAATACCGCTGTTGATTTGGAGGCCAAGGCCATGGTGGTGGATGAGGTGAGTTTCATCTTGGGACATGCTTTACATGCGGATCTTCTGACCACTACAAATGTGAATGTCCCCATAATATTTCATGTTATTTTTGTGGAAAGAATCATAGCTATGAGGAATGCCCAGACTTATATGATCATCTTAGTAAGTAGCATAAATAAGAAAACAAGGGTGTGGGGATGGTTAGGATATAACGCACTGTGGAAAATAAGTGGATGCCCAAGTTGACACCAAAACCTGAGGCATTAACCGTAAATATTACTACACATGCTGAAGTGGCACGCACCAAGGAAGCGTTACAATAGAATCCTACCATCACTAAAGAGGATGTTTTACATGCAAGGTACCCAAATCCTACCAATTAGATGGAGGTTTATCAAGATACCATGGAGGTCCTCAGAAATATTCAGGGTGAAATACAGTGTTTGAAAGAGAAATTACAGAAGATGAAATAGGATAAAGAATAAGGGAAGGTCCCATCTGATATTGATGACTTAAGGGAGATGTGCCAAATGGTGCACCACGAGAATATCATTTCGTTGTTAGGGAATTGGCTGAATGGAAACACTCCATGCGCAATTATTTAGAATGGATGATAGATCCTTCATGCCAATCTTCCCCCTGATAGCAAAGACTACGAAAAGGAGACCACTTTGAATGATGTTATGGATGGATGGATTTTGAGCAATATATTGATTGATATTGATGTGGAATTCAATGTTATTACTTTATATGCATGGGTGCAGATGGGGATACCCCTATTGCATCCATCTTCCAATTTGTTGTTTATGGCTAATCAGACTAAGGCCACTCCCATAGGATTTTTGAAAGATGCATCCATTACTATACAAGGGGTCAAATTTACTGGGGATTTTGAGGTTTGAACACTTGTGGAAGTGAATAGTTTCCCAACTCTACTTGGGTGCCCTTGGTGTTACGTAAATAATGTTGATTTACGGTTCAAAAAAGGATATATCAGTTTTGAGAATAAGGAGGAACGAGTTATAATCCCTTTAATAGATGGGAAATCTGTGCCATATGTTGATCCTTTTAGTGAGGAAGATTTAAACAAGATCTATGTTCACGTCATTCGAGAACTAGAGGTTATTGAGCCATCTAAGGAGGGAATCTTTAAGTGGGAAGATGCACAATCTATTAGTGATACTACGAGTATTGCTTGCAATAATTGGGCTCATAGTATTATGAGCTGGTAGGGCATGAAGTATGAAGTTCATTTTCATGGAAAATTGGACTTCATTCTGTTCGAAGAATAGCTAATAACCATGTACCTCATTACACTCGAGAAAAAGATCCTACAATATTCTTGTGAGCCATGGAGGAGCAGTGGATAGACCAAGTTGAGAGAAGAAATATGTTATCATATACCTTGCATGGGACAACAACGCGCTGGTGGGTGGTTCATAGAGATAATCTAATGGAATGAAATGAGATCAATATTTCTCTCTCTACTCAGTTTTACAAGAGCAATGCACCTGCTCAAATCTACACTTATCATGGTAATCATTTTGTTCAGCACCACATTTAACAGTGTGAGAGACTCTAGACAGAGGGGAAGGAATCTTTACCACCTTCACTCTGGGTACACAAATTTTATTCCACTTTACAAGGTTGCGCACACACTTGGTATGTATATGCGTAGCTACATAGAGAGAATGGAAATTGTCAGGATTTGATTGTAGGAATGATCTAGACTTTTGACTACTTCTCAACTAAACCTCTAGTAGAATATGCATTAAAGGTTATAAAGTGCTTAACTATGGGAGATAGTGCAAAAGAGGAAGAACTCATTCAATATTTATTTGGTGATACAGACGTAGGAGTGCATTTTGACGAAGAAGAAGAAATAGACTCCATGTTACTTCAGTGTGCTTGCTTTGAGAAAGACAAAGGGAAAATGGTCTATATAGTGGATGATGAAGAAGTAGAGAATCTAGATGAAGATCATTCAATAGGGATACGCAAAGTATTGGATAGTGAAGATACAAATATGCATGCATATCATGAACCTATGAAGACATAAATTTAATATTGGCATGGATATTGAAACTAAGGAGGCCATAATTGGGGATTATTGGTTTGACTCTTAAGTGGAATAAATCATAGAGTTACTACGGGATTTTCAGGACTTATTTCCTCAGGGATGTCATGATTTAAAAGGTATTCATGAATCATTGGGAGAGATGAAGATCAAGCTTAAGGAATGTGTGTAACTAGTCAAGAAGAGACCCTATAGAATGAACCCTAACTTGTGCATCAAAGTGAAGGAAGAAATTGACAAAATGTTTAAATATGGCATCATCAAGCCCCTATAAGATTCTGAATGGGTTAGCCCCATGGTTATCAGTATAAAGAAGGATGGTTAGATTTGGATTTGTGTGGATTACAGAGAAATTAATGCTGCATGTGTAATTGATCCTTTTCCTACACCATTCACAGAGGAGATGTTAGAAGGTATTGTAGGGCAGGAAATATATTGTTTTATGGATGGATTATTTGGATATCTTCAGGTTAGAATTATGCAAGAGGATCAAGAGAAAATAACTTTTACCATTGAGTGGGGAAGTTTTTCATATACTGTGATGTCGTTAAGTTTGAAAAACACACCTGCTGTATTTTCGCACATAGTTGTTCAAGCATTTCAGGATATCATCCATAACATTTTACAGGTTTACTTGGCTGATTGGATAGTGTATGGACTTTTTAAGGATCATTGCAACAATTTGCACTTGATTTTTGAAAGATGTATACAGTTGAGTATTTATTTGAACATCAAAAAGTGCATATTTGCTACACCATTTGGCACTTTGTTAGGGAACATTATCTGCAAGGAAGGTTTGTTGTTCAATCCAGCTAAGGTTTCAGTTATTATAGGTCTGGAAGATCCTACCAGTAAAAGTAAAGTGTGTGGATTCTTAGGTCACACTAGGTATTATAGAAAATTTATCAAAGGGTATGCTAAGGTTTCTGCACCCTTAGAAGAGTTACTAAAAGGAAAAGGGACATTTTATTGGGGATAACCGCAATAACACGCATTCGTAAAATTGAAGGAGAAGCTTACCACAACACCCTATCATCCTCAGTCAAATGGAATTATTGAGGCCTTGAACAAAAATTTGAGCTAGACATTGACAAAATTTCTGATGTTGGAAGGAAATATTGGGATGATAAAGTTTCTACAGTGCTTTAGTCATATTGAACAAAATATTAAATGTTGAACAAGGCCACATCGTTTCAGTTAGTGTTTGGCGTGGAAGAAGTTCTTCCTATGGAATTCATGTTACCTTTTTTGCATATTACGCGTGCTAGAGGTATAGCTGATGAGAAATAAGTAGAAGAAGGAATTAAAAATTTGATCAAGCTAGATGAGCGAAGAGCAATAACATGTTGGAGTTAGAAGCAATAAAAATTTGGGTAGAAAGCATGACATGACAGGCACATTAGGGACACAATTTTTGAGATTGGATAGATTGTGCTTCTTTATGATTCTAAATTTTTGTGCCATCCTGGGAAACTTAAAGTACATTGGTTGGGACCGTATGTTATCTCTCACATACTCGAAATAGGCACTTGTTAGTTAGAGGCACTTGATGGAATACGGTTACCCGGTTACTTCAACGGGAGTAGGCTAAATCACTACTATAAATAAGTCTTCTTGTTGTTTGTAATAAGGCATTGTTGCCAATTATATTAGGTTTCTAATTATGTATTCCCTTAATGTATTTCCTTCTTCGTCGTTATGCTTTGTCAATTTAGTTGGTGTTTTATGTAATAAGTGCATTTGTGCGCTGGAAGATAATTACCATTCGAAGAATCTTTATGTGTAGAGGACTGCACATAGCATTTGTGTGGGGTGGTTATTGATAACTGGGTACACGACTGTTGATAAATGGTTACATATAAAGGAACAAACTTCTATAGGTGTTATTTCAAGTTTGGAGAGTTGTTAGAAAGGAAATTTCTTCTAAAATGAGGACCATAGATGGAAATAAATGAAGGAACAAGTATAACATGAGGTAAGAAGAGGCCATGGAGACTACCAAGGGAAGGTACAGTGGTGTGATACTCAGGTGCATGGAAGTACGCTAAAGAGAATTATGTGGCCAGAAGGTAAGAAGGTGCGTTAGAAGGTTATAGCTTGGGTGAAAATATGGACCATGTGGAAAATGAGAAAATCGTCAATTAGTAAGAGGATTGTTGGTAGGTGAAGGAGCAATAAATGCACTGCATTTTTGAAAATCTATAGAAAGATGTGATGCGAGTTCATTTTTACTGTTGTAATCATGAGAATTTGAATGATATAAGTGATACCAAGATGAGTGAAGAGTATTGAGGTGCAAAGAGTGTTGAACCATATGTGGAGAGTAGATTTGTGCGCAGAAGAAAATTATGTCCCCATTGGTGAAGGGTTTGAGTGAAGAAGATGCACTAAAAGAGAGCTAGGGCATGTGGTTTCGAAATAGGGCACACAGATTCAATCTACAGTTTAGATTTATTCACTACAGAGGATAGAAGCTTTAGATTTGAAAATGGCACAAAATAAAGAACCTGTTGTAGGAGCTAAAGGAATGAAGAAAGTGGAGGCAGAAGTTGAAATTACTCCTAAGAGTAATTTTTCAGAATGTAGTATCCAAAAGGCATGATAATTGCGTAAGAGTGGGATTCCCGCATATGTAGATGTAAGGTGTGTGATTATAACCACCACACCTCTAATAATAAGAAATAATTGGATGTGTTATTGAGTACCAAGACCAACAAGCGCATGACATAGGATATGTCGATATACGATGACGCTGGGGAGAAAATTTTGAAACAAGTAGGAGTATACCAATTGTATGAGCTCCCATACTTTGGCATATATGAATTTCTGTACCAGTGGCTCATGAGAAAAGTCCATGAGGACTTATTCTATTTTTCTAGAAGAAGGGTAAGGAATACAACAACGTTGATCTCAAGATTAACAGGGTTAAAGGTGACAGGGGTAGATCTTGACAGTGACCTAACTGATAAGATAACAATCATGGAAACATAAAAGGAATTGGGGTACACAAAGGGTCCACGTGGGATGGACATCAAAAAATTGAATAAGTACCCAGTGGTATAAGCAGTTTTGCATCTGGTGACAAAGCTAAATGACTAGGAGATATGGTCGCAGGTAAATACAATGTGGCTTCATGTCGCAAGGAAGATGTCACAGGGGGTAGTCTAAACATAACAAGATACATTGCAGAGAGTGAAAGAATTAACTTTTACGCTATCTTGCAGTCATTTGTATTTGTGGAAATTGGAGTGCCTGACAGGCCAAAGGAAAATATTTAGGAGTACCCCAAGGAGAAGAAGTCCCTCGCTAAGAGGTTCCAGAAGAAATTATGCGAAGGGTCTATGGGTGGACCATTCAAAAAAAGGGTGGAGATGTGGTATGACTGGATCCGCATGGCAGTTGAAGAAGAGTGGAGCATTCCCGAGTTACCATCGGTGGTGGGAAAAGAAATCTAATTCATGGTGTACCAGCATTTCTGCATCGCACTATTTGCTATGAGGGATGCGACTTGGAACCCATGGTGTAAAATGTTGTATGCCTTCATAGTGCGTTACATCCAGGCATTAATCTACTGATTCATTGATGCGTGTCGACTGAACTTCAATGTAGATAAGGTAGATTACGACTACCAATTTAATAAAAATGTATGTGCATCAAGGTCAGACAACATATATTGAAAGGTTGAAATCAGATGTGATAAACATGAATCCTGTAAGCTTGGGTGTTGGGGATAGTGGAGCCTCTCTTTTTTACCTTCAGCTTAAGCCTAAGTTTGAGGGTAAAAAGTATGTAGAGAATGAGTTTGTGCTCCCAGGGCCACTAAAAGGAAAGCACGTGGTGGAGAACGTGCCAGCCCCACAACCTGCAGAAACCATAGTGGTGGATGAAGAGGAAGAAGAACGTGAAGATAGTGGTGGCTTGGTACATAGAGGTCGGAGGTAGCCTATAGATAAAATGGAGATTGAGTGCACGGGTATCCCACCGCAGGTACAAGAAGAAGAAGAAGACTTGGAAACAATTCAAGGAGAGTGTCGATTCAAAAGGGTATTCAAATGAATAAGGACCCAAGGTGTGGGGGATCCTCAGTCTGTTAGGATGTTGCCATGATTCTCTCCTCAGAAGGAGACAACTGGGAGGAAAAGGAGGAATTTGAGATTGAACAAGGAGGTGGAGGAGTCTGCAGAAGGCATGCCCGGATCTCCTACACAATCATAGGACATGGAATAGCCAAGGGATGAAGAAATAAAATATGAAGAAGGAGGAGCAAAAGAGGAAAAAGAGCAAGATCATGATACCACTCAGCACATTGAAGATCCAATTCTGAACCTTGGTTCTTAGATACCTAAGGGGCCAAGGATGAAGCACACAAGTGTGGAATACAATAATCTGTAAATGGGCTATGATGAGGACACAGGTAAAATTGTTCGTGCCTGATTCCAAAATATAGTGGGCCCTAAGGACTTATATGGATGGGAGTTGATGGACCCCAACAAGTCAACCATGTGCACAAGGAAGTAGCTTTCCTAGTCCATGCAAACTCACATGTACGAGCCCGATTTTGATGTATGTGAAGATTCTTGTGTATCCAAAAGAATGAAAAAGGTACCACAGAACAAGAACATAACCATTAAACCCACAGTTATGTCTAATGAATAGGTGAGTAATGCCTTAGTGAAATTATCTATAGAGGTGGCACACAATAATGTGGATAAGGCTGCCACTATTAGGGTGCTAAAAGAATAAAACAAGGCAAAATATGCTGAGATAACATGCCTGAAGGGAGAAAATGGCTTGGAACAAAAGAAAAATGAGGTGATTTTTAGAATGGTAGAGGATATCGGCGATCATGTCCTGAAAACAAGACAACATTTAGATTCCAAGGTACCTGAAAGGTTCCATTCGACTATGCATTATGTGCATAGCTTGGTTGATTTTGTGCTTGAGGATGGACCTATTTTCATGTCATCACCAAAGGACCCTGAGAAAGAATCAGAATGAGCAAAGGATTCAGTGGTTAGGAAGAGTTCATCTTATGAGGCATTTCTCTAAACCCTGTAGGAGGAGCTGAAGAAAGTAGACCGGGCATTGAATATTTGTGCAGCTCCAGAGTCAGTCATAAGGATCAAGACTATGGTAGAGAAAAATGAAGTCCTGAAGGAAATGAAGGATGTGAAATTGGGGTGTGCAGAGAGATTGACGTTAGTAAAGCAATAGCATGAGGCACTTGGAGTGGCCCAAGAACCCCATAAGGATAGACTGGATGAGCTTGGAAATTTTATAGCACAAAAGATGGATCTACTAGAAGAAAGAATTCCTGTAATGTCTAAACATTTTCTAGTATTACAAAGTGAGAAGGAAGAGATTGCACAATATGAGTTAGACTCTATTACAGTGGATATTCTAGATAAGTCAAAAGCCATGCTAAATGAGTGGCAAACCTTAGAGGTAGAAATAAAAGAAGCATATCCAGTATTGATTCTTCCAGTTGAAATAGAGGATGTTGCAGAGTAAATGTTCATTCATTGTATAGTAATTCTTTACATTCATTCAATCCTTATTCTTTATTCTTTAAATATCAAAAGGCACCCATTGTCAGGGTGGCAATGCAGTTTATTTTGGGGTAATGTTGAGAAGACAAAGTATGTTGCTAAGGAAGGGACAGTCGAAAGATTCACATGAGGGAGCAAGGCATTTTTGAAGGTGTAAAATAAATAGGAAGGAAATGCATGCGAAAAACATGGAATGAACCAGAACATATCCATTTTCATGGTTACATAATATTTTTGGAGATAGTGTGTGAGGCACACAACCAGATAGAGACTTGCGTAGTACATAACATGTTATTTTTGGAAGAGCCACTATTAAGTTCTTTGCATGGGTTCAAATTAATAATAAAATTTCCATTGCTAGTTAACTAGAAGAGGTCTATTATTAGTGCACTTGTGTGTGTGCCTATTATTTTAAAGATGCAAGGATATTTTCATCATGCGACCTATTTTGGGAATTATGTAAGCAGTGAAGGGAAAGTCCCCACCCTTATAAATATGTAGTGAGTTGTGTAGTCTAGGATATATATATAGAGAGCTACTATGGAGTTATGTTGTTAGTTCTGATGTGTGCATTATGATATCAATGATTGTAATAAGCTTCTGTGTATTTATTATGTTTAATATAATGGACCATATTAGATGGTCAATGGTGTCAAACATAATTGTACTTAATTAACGTATGAATAATTTTCATTATGTTATTGTTTGATTCATGATTCTTTAAATATTTAGATCTATAATATGTTCTTTTTGTGGAAATTTATACTGTTTATGGAAATGAATTCATTAACCCTTCATCATGTTCGCATCCTGCATAAACAATTCTAAGGAGGGGCCTTGTACCTTTGCACGCTTCAGGTGAGCACTCAGTTTAGGATGAGTGATGTGCCAGTGCTCCTAGGTTATTCTTGGTAAATTTTAGGTTGCATCAGTTCTTTATCTACGTATTCCATTCAATGAATAGTAATGATCGAAATCCTTACTGTAGTACTCACCACCGTTTTCAGATCTAAAGCATTTTAACTTTAAACTAGTTTCATTTTCCATAAGGGTTTTCCATCTTTTAAAATTCTCAAAAACATTAGATTTACACTTTGTGAAATAAAATCATACCTTTCTTGTGGCATCATCAATAAAAGTCATGTGATATTGGGATCCTCCATGAGAAGCTACCTGGGATGGTCCCCACACATATGAGTTCACAAGATCCAATTTTTTATCTTTCTTTGTTGCCCCAAGTTTAAGAAATCTCACTTTATTTTTCTTTCTAAATATGCAATGCTCACATAAATCAAGATCTAAATGTTTAAAATCTGATAACTTACCTTTTCCTTTAATATATGCATCCATTTTTTACTCATAAATCCTAGATGGTTATGCCACATACTTGCATCTGAATATGAAGTAGATAGAGTGGAAAAGGAATCAATAATACAAGTAGACAAATAATATGTTCCTACCTTCTCACATCTTGCCACAATAAGAGCTCCCTTGGTAACTTTCCAGGAACCGGATGTGAATGTAACCATGCAACTAGCCTCACCTAGTTTTCCTGCATAAATTAGATTTCTCTTAAGTCTTGACACATGCCTCACATCTTTCAATACCAATGTATTTTCATTATGTAATTTTAGATGAAATTCCCCTTTACTAGTAATATTACATGGTTCATCACCTCCTAAATAAACATGCCTAAAATTACCTTGGACATAATTTTTAAAATAAGCCTTATTAGGGGTAGCATGGAAATAAGATCTTGAATCTAAAACCTAATATTCATTTTTATAATACAAGGAAAGAATTAGGGCATATTGTATTACCTCAGGTACAACATTTTCCTCTTTAACTTTATCTGATATATTCTCTTTTTTTCCTTGAACCAGTAATCCTTCTTTACATGTCCTTTCTATCCACAATTCCATCAAGTTATTCCTCTACCTCTAGATTTAGATCTGCCCATCTTTGACTTTTATCTCTCATTATTCTTGCTCTTGGATATCTCCTTTTTCCTATCCCTAATTTATAAATTCAAATCATTTCCAGATGACGACTCTCATGTAATTTTCCTCTGTATTTCTTCATTTAGGATTATACTAACCACATCATCAAACTTCAAAATAATATTAGCAGATGTTGTATTACTAACAACAATTACCAAACTATCCCAACTATTTAGAAAAGAGAATATGAATAATAGTGCTTTCATTTCATCATCAAAAAGAATATTAACTGATTTTAATTTATTTACAATCGAACAGAAATCATTCAAGTGGCTTGATAAAGATCCACCTTCTCGCAATTTTATATTAAATAATTTCTTCATCAAATAAAATTTATTCGAAGAACTTAGTTTTTCAGGTAAATTAGCTAAATATTTCATCAAATCTATCATGTTTTTTTCTTCAGTAATATTTGAAGCTACAAATGCTGCCAAACTCAATCTTATATATCCCATATCCTTTTTGTCAAGAATATTCCATTCTTCATCAGTCATTTTTGTAGGCTTTGCATTCACATCCAATGGTAAATATAAATCTATGTGATACAGATAACCTTCCACCTGCATCTTCCATAATTAATAATTACGGTCGTAAAATTTCTCCACTTTGTATTTTCTATCTTCTACCATTGATTTTCTCCCACTCAATCAGAAATCCCTTTGTGAGTAAATCTGACAATACACGAAACCCTCAAACAAATCTCTGATACAATTTTTTGGGGTTATACCACACACAAATGTTGTACACATATATATTCAATTTAATCATTGAAGAAATAAACACGGAAATTAAACTAGAAGAAAAATAAACAAGAGGAGAATGAATAACACAAGATATAACATGGTTCACCTAATGTGGGCTACGACCACAAAGAAATAACCAATATATTATTCCTTCTTCAAAGAGGAAATACAATGAATATTTTCAATCTTCCACACCTCTCATGGATGTACAATATTTTTTCCTCACAAGATTCTCTCACAATTCTAACCCTAATTTTATAGATTATAAGCATTTACAAACTTTAGGGAAACATAACTATGCATTTATAAGCCTCTGATCACCTTTATAAAAAAAGGGTTGGATTTAATCTGCATCAAACATAAAAATATGATTGCATAGATAACTGATGTCAGTTCCATCTAGGCCACTGACACCCATTACCCAACCAACATTGATTCCCGTTGAAAACAGAAAACTTGAAATGCATGTCATTTATGAAGCTATTTATCTCCATAACTTAACAACAAGATTTATAGGTGTAGGGATGACTAGGAGAAGAGTGGGATCTTAGACGATGTGTTCATGTCAAACATCATTTTGTTTTGATTTAGGATGTGTCAGAGGAAACGATTTTGTATTCATGGGATGATGGAGATACGAGGACACCACTTCCAGTACATTCATTTCCATTTTCTATGCCTGACGACGAGGGGCATGGGTGTTGATGATCAACGAACATTTCTTTTTATATTTGATTCCAGTGTTGTAGAGGCATTTTATCCATGGTGGAGAGCCCAACCTACTCAATGAGATAGATGGATGTGGGATCATGTGGAGGGAGCGCCAGGGAGGTGATGGGGATGGATGTGAGGGAGGTGGTGGTGATGCAAACATATTAGTTATTGAGGTTACTATTTCATGATTAGAGGCCAAAAAGGTTGCACTGGAGGCTGAGTGGGCTGCAGTGACCACAGAGAGGGATGGTTTGAGGACAAGGAATGATGATTTGATAGTGGAGAGGGTAGAATGAGGGATGAGTGTGTCATCCTGAGTCAGTAGCTAGCACATGTTGCACCTGATCAAGACCGCTATAAACAGTAGCGAGAGACCCTTAGAAGGGATCTCAGGATTAGAGGGACTTTGGTGATATGTATCAAGTTTACAATAGCTAGGGCTCAGTCTAGTGGTTATATATGACCGCCTGGTATGGTTAGCTTGGGTAACTACCAATCAATGCGTGATGATTTGTCCAATTATGAGGATCTATTGGTGTGGAACCTACCTTGTGACATCCCACTTTTTCATTCTTTTTTGTGGAAAAATGAGTTATGGGTTAATAATTTCCTATTGGAGAAAGCTGACCGAGCCGATGTCTGGTTGTATATGTAGTTATACACACACATATACTTCCACAAGGAAGTATATATGTGTCCATAGGTGCATATCCAACACTGCACCTGTACTCGTCACTTTGTGATCGTAGAATATTTATTGAGTCACAACTCATGCTTGTTGTTCTTTATGGTATGATTGTTCTTCATCTTATTGTATGAGAATTATTTTATATCAGTGACCGAATAGTTTCATTGTTGTAATTCCTTGATGGAAGGTTCTCCAATTTTTTGGTTACACGTTATGATTTCAATACACTGATATTTTTCTTGATTGCTAAACCTATTATTAATATGATGGAAAATAAGCACCATGACTGGGATTTTATTATTTGGTACTGTAGACATATAAAATGACGACAAGATTAATTATTATTAATATGTCCCGCAACATCATCTAAATCCATATAATAATCAACCGCAAGATTAATTATTATTAATTTCTTCATTATTTCCTTGATTCTAATATTTTATCATTTATCTAAATATTTTATTTTATCATTTATCCCATTATAGATCACTTTAATTACATTTATCCTTTCATCATTTATAATTTATCTCATTTCATCCTTAATCCCTTTTTCATTATTATATCCTATTATCTTATTATAATCTCTATTAATATTTTTTAGGAATTTAGTATTCCTACATCTCACCTACCACCTACCCTACACATCCATACACCTAGCCTTTCCATCAAATCTCATCATTAATTATCCTAATCACATCATTTAACTTAGTATAATCCTAATCATTTGCACATCTTCACCTCTAAATCTATAGGCTTCTAAATCTAGAAGCTTCTCCATCTTTCCCTCTTATTTTCAAATATTAAAATAAATCTACACTATTCCATTAAATTTTTAATTCAATGGATATTCCTCACAAAATCTAGAATTTTCCATTCCATAATCCTCCAAACCTCTCATCAATCCTCCATCATTGATTCAAATCTGCCATGGAAAGATCTTATCCATTTAATTTTCCACTAGCAAACTATAAATTTTCACTCTCATCCTCCATAGGGGAAAGTTTTTTGGGAGGACATCATCTTGCTACTTCATATTTTGATCATAAATATTTCATCCTCAACTAATCTTCAAGTAATCATTAAGAACTCTTCATCAATCATCAAAAGGGAGGTGTTGTCCAAGTGCATCCACATCCAAATATGAAGCAATAGGGGGTTGTAAGCTATAACAATTTCCAGTTTTTAAGAGGTCTTAGGACTTAGGATGATGATTTGGTATATATCCAAAAACCTTATGACAGGGAAATTCCTAGTGCTACCAGTAAAACTCATTTTGAGACGTGTTTGTTATTTGACTAAGAGTGCAATTGAAGTTGTATTCATATTATCATTCAGATTATTAAGAGAAACTTGGATAATATGCATAATTTCATTGCTATTGTAGCAATAAAACAATACAACAATTAATTATAGAAATTAACCTAGAAAGACTAAGAAATAAAATGTGAAACCCTAGTTTGAAAGAGGGAAATAAGATACTTACTTTATTTGCATTGGAAATAGGTCTGCACGAAAGTAATAAACAAGTGACCAAGAAGGTAGTATCACCTCACAAAGACCCAAGAAAATGCATATCTTGAAGATCAGTTTGGACATAGGTTCCTAGAAAGGTACAGGGGTGCCCACTAGATGCTAAAGGCTAGAAATAGACTCACTTGACTATGAAAGTGGTTAGAAACTCATCTTCTCCAAGTCACAAGTTATTCTATGTCCTTCACCTTTATTCAATAAGAGGTCACACAATGATCACCGAGCACACTAGTAACTTGTAATGATGTATTGATCTATAAAACCCTCAAAGAGACATGAAATCCTGAAAAAGAAAGATGCAAAATAAGGGGTGTAAATGTCTTCAACTGTCAAAATGGTGATCTTACGATTGAGTGTTACACTATATCTAAGACCCCATTTAGTTCTATATGTGTTTTTATTGAATCGTGCCTTAGGTGGCTCTTGTGCATATCGCACTTGATAGTGAGAAATGTATCCAGATGTAAATAAATGTAATAGATGTGTGCATGGAGTAGAATAGAGTCCCCTCCTATGAAGTGTATGTAGAATAATATAGCCTCTTAAGCTGGAATTGAATCTAGAATGAATGTTTTGATGCTCTTGAATAGCCTTTGGATGCAGCCTTAGGTAGTAATAAATAATTCCGCTTAGTGATTTATCCTTTATTATGATAACATAAATTTATACTTATATGATTCCCTTTATTCAATTTTGTAATTATCCCCAAAAAGGCTGAATGAAAAAAAATATAAGATGTTCAAATGGCTAGAAAGGACCCAAAAGATGTGCAAAAAGTAAAAAGAGGCCAGGGGGCACCGAGAGGGGAAGCAGGTTCCTGGTGTTGATGTCCTGGATGGGCGCTAGTGTCTATAATGAGAGATGTTGAGGTATGGAAATACAAAATAAAATAAAAAGGGTGTAATACCATGAATGGCAATAAAAATAAAGTAAATATGATCAAATGCATTGATTAAATAAAACTTTTCTTACTTATGAATCATAAAAATAGTATTATGTATTCAGGACTAGATAATTACCCAAAGTGTGTTCTTTTGTGTTTGCATTAGGGCCCACTTTATTTATTGAGAAAAATATTGATAACATAAAGTACATAAGAGATGCGTACATGGTAACCATATACATCTATGACAAGAGTCATGCCAACAAACAAGTAACAACATCAAATGAGTAATAGCTCCTTCATCAAGTATTCCTAGATGATGGAGCTATCCAAGCGAAGGAACAAGAATGATGTGATGGACTATCATATCGATGAGAACACAAAGGCTATTTGTAAATAGGTGAGATACGAGTAGTTCATACTTTAATTTCAATAACCTACGGGGACGTAGATATTTGATTTTATGTGATGGAAACCTTAAGAGGTGGTTTATGTCCATCGAGTGGATGGAGGAACACCATTTATAGAGATGAATTGGTTATTGTGAATGAATTTAATATTCAAGTGATTCATAGATATGATAGAATAAGATCTGCGAATCAAATTGAGACCTAAGATCATGTCACACCCTTTAATTTGTTGTGCCTAAAGAAAAGGTACAAGCATGGTGAGAGAACCGACATTTACTTGAAGCTTGACAAACCCATATGACTTAGGGATTGGATATGAAAATTTTGAGATTTGATATCTGATAGTAGTAAAAAGTACAATAGAACTCACATTGATGTGCCATGATGGGTCAACTTTAGTGTTATTGATAGAAATGGATCTGATAGAAGTGATAATGTTTAAGTGATCAAAAGATAATGTAGCATGATGATAATGATCAGAGAAAGAAATAATTTTGGAGAAATATTTTATAATGAGAAACTAGGAGATCAAGAGCCCTTGATGTAGGAGGAGGCACTGTGTGATATATATGATTAGCTGAGGAATCAAAGACATATTTTTCATGTTTTGGTAGAGTATTGTTAAAATATTGAGCTTGTTATTTTTATTAATAGGAATGGAATCCATAGGATCTAGAAGCTCAAGTGTATTATTATAGATTAGATCTCGAATGGGATTGTGAAGTTTGAAATAAATGATAAGTAGAATTCCCAATAAACTTATGATAGTCACATTTTAATTTTTTCATCATAATTATGACCTTTAAGATGAGATGGATCTAAATTAAGTGCAGAATAAAGTGTTAAAAAATTAAGTGCAGAATAAAGTGTTAAAAGATTACTTTCGATAAAATGTGGTAGTGGAATATTGGGAGTGATGTTTAACCTTTGTATATTTTCTCTTAGATAGTTTTGATTTAAATTCTTTAGTATGAGAGAAAGCATTAACGGTGATTTTTGTTTTAGGAGGTTTGGATCATGGCTTGAAAGTTGATTTACTTTAAAATTACATAGAATATGAATCTTTTTCTTGATACTTAAGATTTCCTATAGATAAGAGTTTAGTTTGGTGTAGCTTAAGAGTATGAAAATTTTGATCAAATAAAGGATATATATCAAAGTGAACACTCTCCTTAAAATGCCATAATAGACTTTAAATGAATAAATATTGATGTTTGGATTCCATAAGCACATTAGACATATTACCTAAGTTATTTATCTATCGTAGAACATAATCAACTAGATGTTGGTTAGATATTTGTTTAAGTTGTGTGAGTCGAGCATATAATATCTTAGAGCCAATAATGAAAGAGAAATATTTGAGAAAATCATCACCTAGATGTGCAAAGGATGTTATTGAGTGGACACATAGGTAATAAAACCAACTGAGTGGACCACATAGGTAATAAAACCAACCCATCACATAATCGTAAAGACTATAAGGAGAGTTCTTAGCTAAGATAATATAATCATCCACAAAATCTAGACATGCCACATGAAATACTCATAAATTCTCTTGTACATCACCATACGCATTATAAATCAGCATCTTGGGGGTGAAAAAAATGGGAGGAATTGGGCAAGTGGAAATGGAGGTTGGGAATGGGGTGTGAATTAATAAAGTGGAATCCAAAGATGGAGAAGCATGAGAAGTATTCTGCTACCAATAACGCATTTGAACTTTGAGATCTCGGTAAAGAGAAGATAAATATTGATTACCAATATAAGAGATTTGGAACATATTGTTGGTCAGATATTTTGTCAATCCAAAATATGAGGTTCAACCACAGTATATGGGATTAAAACCCTCCTCAAAGACAGATGAGGCTTCCTTCTTATTACTAATCTAAAACACAACAAAAACAATATATACAATATTGACACTAATCTAACCATTGGGGTTGGGATAGAATCCTGAAATCCACATCCACGCGATGCGAAGATGTTAATTTTGTAAATGGAATGGGTAGGAAATTATTACGATGAAACAAACACAATGGAAAGGAAATGAGAGAAATGTATTTTCTTTCGAGTAAACACAAAGCATGAAATAATAATACGAGCTTTAGATCATAGATATAATTTCTGAAATGATTAGAAACACTAAGATGCTAAAAAAAGAATAGCTTAAGATTATGAACATAAGAACAATGTCTTAAGAAAGATATATCCCACAACACAAAGTTTGCAACATAATATCAACTCCTATTCTTCAAAATGATTAAAAGAAAACACGAAGTTTTTCTTCTTTCCAATAGCTCCCAATATTTCAAAAATCTCGACCCTTTGGAATACATAAGCATCCCTTATTTATAATAAAAGGAGTAGAGAGAAAATAGGATAAATCCTAGAAAATAGTGTTCTTTAAAAAGAGTTCTATTTTTCTTGACTCTCACGCAGGAGACCAAGTCAAAATATGATTAAAAAATGTGACGAAACATAAATGAAAAAGACATGTCAATTTCAAAATTGAAATGACATGAAACATCAAGACTTAATTTGAATCATCATCTTTCAGTCCTTCATCTTTCTCTTCCTCCAGCTGAGCCTGTTTGTTCTGAAATTCTTGGAACTTTCGAATTATGCCTTGCATTTCATTTTCGTCAGGCACAGTGGAATGATCATTCAAAAATTTACAGGTTTCATGGGTATCACTAGCACTGCCGGGAAGCTTTTTCAATCTTTTGCTGAGCCTTCTCAAGGCCTCCAAAGAATGTTCAATTCTTACAAACTGGTCAATGATCTCAATACCAAATCCATGCGTTGGTTCATGCTGAACAGACTCTTGGACTTGTTCGAAAAGATCATCAGCTGATAGGATGCCTGAGTTTCCAACTGATACCTTTGGACAAATCTTTAGCAACTCTTCTTCCAGATCACTTTTGCCATCAATCAATTTATCCCTTGATTCTCTCAACTTACCACAGGCTTCGTTAAGAATCTTCAGCCTAAACCTGATGGCTTTGGTCACCTGGAAATGCTTATCCACATGTTGGATGATGCCTTCTTCTACAAAGAGTTGTGATGGTATTTGCTTTAATGCCTGGAAATCATCGAAAGTCAAATCAATATGTCCAATTTCTTGAGAGAAATCATTGTCCATCTTCTCTCCATCACTCTGAATGTCCCCCAAAGATTGATATATTTTTAGAACGTATTGAATCACTTCCTTCCCCTATTGGAGCAGCCTTTGGATCCATTCATCAACCACCCTTCCTTTTTTATTAATCCTCTCAATCGTAGGCACTGATAAGAAATAGAATCCGATAGGGACAGAAGAAGATGGTATGGATTCAAGGGGCTCTGAGAGCTTAAGAAAAACCTCTGTCAACTACTCCACCTTTCCCTTAAGCTCATCTCTGTTGTCTTTTGTTTCTTTCAACTTTTGGCACAACATGTTTATAGCATCCCATGCATCATGTTGTGCCCCCTTCTGCTATAACTTTTCCTAGAGCCACCCTGGTTATCTGATAATCAGAGGTTGTTACGTCCTCTTTAGTTTTGTCAGTCGTGGGAGTGGTGATCTCTGCGAACTTATGCCCTGAAGCGTCCACCAAAACCCTTGAAACTGTTTTGGGTTTCTTGGCCGATTTAGCAGTAGGACCCTTGAGTGAGCTAAAATCAAAAGCTGGTATGGGTACAATCACCTTCCTCTTCCTCGGAGTTTTCTCGAGTAGCCATTGTGGCATATCAGAGGGAGTTGCCACTGTTGTAGAAGTTGGTATCATACTCTCAAGGGGAGAAGGTTCTACTAGCGGAGGGGGAATAGTTACCAATGTGGTAGTAGATTCAATAAAAAGAGGCACAGGAGGGGGCGTGTTGGTGATTACTTGGGTCCCAGTAGAGAGGGGTGAGAGTCCAGAGAAAATACTTCCCATGACTAAAGAAGTTGATGGAGAATGAGGAGGTAGGAGTGGTTGTGAGGCAAGAGGTGCACAGATTCATACTCCAAACCCTGGGATGCAAGAGATAAGGTCTCTTCAGTTGGGAAATCAACAAATGATGAAGACCAGAGGCTGGCTTCCTTCTCCTTCCAAAGAAATTTCTCTTATTTTTGGTGGTGTTGGTGATTCTGGCACATCCACTGTTTCAACTAGAGAAATAATTGAAGAGATTTCTCTTTCTTTCCTCTTTTTGACAAAATTGACCTTTATAGGCGTCCCTTAGAAGATATTTTTGTCCCTTTCCCTTTTTGGAGCGCCCCACCTCTGAAGAAACCAACTTTGAAAAATTATCCTCTTTAAAATTCATTCCCCAAGAGGAGAGCCATGCTTTGGTGTGAGCAAGGATTAGAGCTGACCTATCTGTAATAGAGGCTTTTTCGCTGGCTGACCAATCAATAGGTGGGAAAAAATATTGATCCTCCTTTAGTCCATCATAGGAAAGATCCAAAACACTTTCATTGTCACCCGTACCTTCTGGTAAATCAGCAAGCTCCAGTGTTTGAATCTCAGCAAGAGTCAATCTGCTATTATCCTTTCTGCAAAACAGCAACCTCATTACGCAGATCCACCCAAATATCCTCTATGTTTGGCCTGTGCAGATGCTGGGTTCCATATGCACTGAGCACTCCTCAGATATCAAAACCGTCTCGAGGCTTCATATGATTTTTCAATTTGTCCTGAAGTTCGTGGAAAACATTTTTGGCTTTCACTATTATTGAGCAAGTATATCTCCCAATAGAAATTGGGAAGGATACAGCAGCCTTATGTTTAATTTGTTGGAATTTATGGAAATCCAACACCTGCCTAACCAATTCCATCAATATCAGTCTATCCCTTGGATATCGAGGCAGGCGAAAAGGATCTCCCGAGTACATGACCACCCGAAGATATGTAAACTTCTTGGATTGTAAGAAGATACATCCCCATTTAGAAACTTCAGCCCAAGCCTCATCTGAGACTCTTGTCTTCCTCAGCTCAGGGTTTATCCTACAGATATTTTCATAGAAGAAGGCATCATTCACCCTCCTGAAATGGCCTTTGCACCCCTTCTTTATCAATTGAGGGAAGTATTGATACACCTGGTTTGCCGTTATGCTTCCCTTGGTATCCAGCCCGGGATAGTTCCTCATCCCGGCTGCTGCGTATGTGACATATGAAGACATATAAAAATTTCCCAGTTGACAAGGACTGTTGTCATTTGGGAATCAATCTCATTGCTGATGAGAGTACCCCAGTCGATCCCTTGCTGATTCTTCTTGATTGTGGTCATAAATTGATACATCCATCCTTGAAATACATTTGATTCGGGAAAAACAAAAACCCGACTCAGCAGGGTGATGATGTCATTGATTTCTTGGATGAAATCACTCCTGGGGATAATCCTTGGAAATCTAGAGATAGCTGGTTTGGCCTGGATTAGGAACTTCTTGTTCACATGATTGATGCAATCTTCCTGATCGTTGTCCCAGGCTTTCTGAGATGACTTGATGTCCAACTCTCCATAATTGTCAAAATTAGGTAATTTGAGGAGATCATCAAAGTAACCTCCATCCAATTTGATCACTACTTCACCTGATTGACTTCTTACAGAATGAGATGCTGAGTCATAACCTGGATGCACAAGCAAAGATGAATTCTAGACACTGAGCGGACATGGGAAGACCCGCTGCGAGAGGCAAGCCACTATTGGCTATAGTTTTCATCCATGGAGTTTGGGAGGAACTCCTCACCCTACTCCAGAAATCTTCAATGTCTATATTTCCCAGTTCGGTGTCTCGGATGTCGTAGTTGCAATCAACATATGATGGAGATTCCAACTTTTTTAAACTTATATTTCATTCTGCCTGACTTCTCGGTCTTTTCCTGAGATGGACCAGGGTCCGACATGAAGGACGTCTAAGGAAGAAAGTTTCGAATCTCAGAAGACACTGCTCACTAGTGAGAATTTTGACCTGCTGGATATGCTGGAAGAACGGAAGAGTCTGACACAAGCGAAGATGATTTAGGAAAATCCTAAAAACCCGAGGCGCTTGATAATGTCGGAACTTTGGGAAAGCCCGACACGTTTGATAATGCCAGAACTTCTGAAAAACCTGTCACGTTTGATAATGTCGGAACTTTGGGAAAGCCCGACACTTGCTAATGATGCCGGGAACCACTGGAAAGTCCAGAAAACCAAGCCTTCAATATACTCCGGGTCTTCGACACTGCATAATAGCCTTCAAAACCCGAGAAGAGAAAAACAGGGTTTTTTTTGTTGAATTTCCAACATGCAATCTCCTTTTAATCATTCATGTACCAGGCACATAATAAAACTTTGAGGAAATAGCACCAAGTGGTAACTTAGAAGAGATAAACCCTAAAACCTAAACTCCGTTTCTTTTAAAACAACTCGCAGAAAGAAGAAGAATAAAAATCCCTCAAAAACCCAGCAAGAAAATGGGAAGAATTCATGCAGAATCAATCCATAAAACACTAGGAACCAATAGTGGAGAGAGAAATACCTTCAACCAGAGAAAGGGAAGATCGAAAAATGGTGAATCGATCGGGAATAGGCGAGCTTTTGGGCTTCGAGATTGGAAGAGCATGTACGAAAAATCCACGAGTTAAAAAATAAGTCCGGTAAAAATGACATGGAAATCCACGTATTTATAAGAAAATTGTAATTAATACACTTCAGCTCGGCACGTGCCAACTCACCGACAACTCAGCATGAATGCCATGTCAGCATATTTGAGAGGTCCGAAAACTCGACACAAAGGAGGGCTTAGTGCAATTCGGGCTTCAGGTTTCGGAATACTCAAGAGATAAAGCATGAGATGTTTTATATGCTTCACAGCTCCGAAAACCCGATACGATGGACCTAAATCGAACTTTTGGTATCGAGGAACATGTGACACAAAACATGTTTTGAATAAGGCATGTTCCGATGCACTGGAGGTCCGAAAACTTGATTTACTCAATATGAAGTGGGTTTCGGGTTTCGGAAAATAGGTGACACAAAGCATGTTAAAACTCATGTCGAACTGTTGGACAAACCTGAAAACCTGAATTTCTCAATATGAGGCCAAAAAGAAAAATCAACTCCAAAAATTTCGTAGGGGTTATCTAATCGTTTTGTCGTAAACTCAAAACAGAGATAACAACTGGCTCCAGCTGGGGACTTTATTTGTAATACCAAAGGAAGAGAACTCAAAATCTCTAGTTTCGTGGACCAGAGCCTTATCCATTGGGCTACAGAGAACAAGAAGAAAACCAAAACAAAACAGAAACGAAGAAAGAAAGAAAACCAAAAAGCAAACACACAATAAAACAAAGTAAAATATGTACAATGCAAGAGAGCATCTTGCATTAATGGTGGAACAACTTTAGATGTTGTCCACTGAAAGGAAACGGGAGTAGTCCTCCATCCAGATATGATAGCAGGAAACTATTTTCGCCATTCAGCTCATGGATTTTGAAAGTTCCTTTCCACAAAGAATCAAACTTCCCGTGCATTCCTTTTTGTTCTCTTCTCTTATCCCAAAGAAACACCAAATATCTAATCTGGAAGTTACGCTGCTTTGATTTTTTGTCGAAAATTTTCTTCACTCTGCTCTGATGATCTGTGATACGATCAACCACCTTTATTCATTCCTCTTCTAGCCTGGCTAGGTACATAACCCTCTTCTCGATAGAATTTTGAAAAGCCGCATCTTCAACCACTTTTGCCAACTTGCAAGGCCGACCAATTGTACTGAGATAGGAATTTCAGCATCAATCCCGTATAGCAATTGGAAAAGGAGACATCCCTATGGCTCACTTTGGAGTGATTCGATCAGCCCAAAACGCATCATACAATGCTTTGTGCCATGTCCTCTGATCTTCATCCACTAGTTTCTTAATTATGGTAACCAGATTTTTATTACTGGACTCAGCTTGCCCATTTCCTTGAGGATAATAATCAGATGAGTGAGCCAGAGTGATACCGAATCCATAGCAAAATTAAGTTAACTCATGTGATGAGAAATTAGAAGCATTATCCGCTACAATCTTATGAGGTACACTGAATATGACAATTATATTTTCTTTAAGGAACTGGCAAACAGCTTCAGAAGTTACTTGCTTGATTGGTGTGGCATCTACCCACTTGGTAAAATAGTCTGTAGCAGTCAGCACGTAATTATGTCCAGCACTGGAGGCAGGATTTAATGTTCTGATGAAATCAATCCCCCATTGGCGAAAATGTTCTTCAATCACTACAAGCTTAAGAGGAAGAGCTGCTAAACTTGGGGCGACCAACGAAATGTTGACAAGCTTCACACTTGGATACCCATTCTGCTGAATCCTAGAAGAGAGTAGGTCAATAGTACCTAGCCTGTAGGATCTTATAAGCTGTTACAGAGGATGAAAAATGTCCTCCACATGCTAGGCTATGGAAGGACTCCAATAAATTTTCCTGTTGTGATTTATCAACACCAACGTAGGAAGACACCATCAATACCTCTCTTGTATATTGCATTATTCCACAAAAGGTATTTTACAGATCTCAACTTGACGGTCCTCTTCTCCTTTTGATTTAAATGCGGGGGGCATTCACCATAAGTTAGGAAGAAAGCAATGTCTATATACCATTCATCGTTCGTACTCACGAAAAGCACCATGGGCAGCTCTGAAGAAGTGTCTTGAGTCTTTTGATACTTTGCTTTGGCATGATTTTCTGTAATTAATTGGCAAAGGCCCCCTTCCTCATACCAACTTGGTAGGTCTGATGTCTAAATCGTACTCTTGAACCTTAGATATCCAAGTACCCTTGTTGACTTCCCAGCTCTTGTTGAGTCAGAATGGATTTAACAGCAGTATCAGGAACAAGAACGAGAGTATGGGAATTCAGCACATAGTACCTGAAATGTTTTTACTTGCTCGTACTACTGCATAAGCATGCTTTTCAATCTGTGACATCTTCAATTCATGCTCTTTCAACGGAAGCAGCTCATGAATGCGATGTGAGCTTAAATGCTTTCCCTGTTTTCCTGCATCATGATGGGCGGACACTGTGTGAGCAGAGGCGTAACTGTACATGATGAAATATTTTCTTGAAGTCTGGACATACTAAGATAGGAGCGCAAGCAACTGCCTTTTTGATTTCTTCAAATGTAAGCTTCCCTTCTATACTCCATCGAAATGGGACCTTTGCCTTTCATCATTCCAAGGATATCCTTGGTTTTATCAGCGAAATTAGGTACAAATCTTCTCAAGAAATTAACCTTTCTGAAGAAAGAATGAACTCCGGTTTTTCTTGTGGGTAAGGTGAGGCTCTGAATAGCCTTTACCCTTTCTGGGTCAATTTTAGTTCCTTCTTTAGTCACAATATGACCTAGTAGCTTTCCTTTGGTCACCCCGAACATGGACTTCTTGGGATTAAATGAAATCCCGTGACGTCTGCATCTCAAAAGTACTTGTTCTAAATGACCATAATGATCACTCTGTTTTTTAGAGAAAACGGTCAAGTCATCCAAATACACTACTATGACCTTGCCCATCAGATCTCTGAATGCCAAGTCCATAGCTCTCTGAAAAGTGGCTCGCCGGTGTTGATCAAATCCGAAAGGCATCCTTCTGTAAGTAAAGGTACCCCATGGGGTCATGAAGGTCGTCTTGTGTTGATCCTCTGGTGGTTACCTCGACTTGGTTATACCCCGAGAATCCGTCGAGCATGGATAGCATTTATGATCCAGTAATAGTTTGTAATACCTGATTCGTGATAGGCAAGGGATAGTTATCCTTCAGTGAGGACTGATTCAAGTTTTGGAAGTCAACACAAATCCAGATCTCACCATTCTTCTTCCTGACAGGAACAATGTTTGCAATCCAAGTGGAGTGATGGATCGGAAAACATAATCCTGGCATCTAACATCTTCTGAATTTCTATCAGGATAGTTCCTGAGATCTTGGGATTGTAATGTCTTTTGCTTTTGTCTGTACAGCTTCACATCAGGCTTCAAAGGGATACTGTGCTGTACATCTTTGGGCTTGAAGGATTTTAAATCTACATAAGACCAGGCCAACACATCGATGTATTTCTTCAAAAGCGAAGTGAATCTTTCCTTCTCTTCTAGGAGAACAACCTTTCCCAATATTCACCATCCGAGGTTGATCAGACGAACCTAGATTGATTTGATCTACTTCAGAGGAAGAAACTCCTTCGACTTGCCTTTTGATTTGAATAAAACAATCATGCTTATCAAACAAAGCCCTCCAAAGAAACCAAACCTTTGGGTATCTTGTTACCTTTCAGCTGGATAAATTCACCGTCATCCTCCTGATATGGGTTTGAAATAGTTTCACGGAAGGCTGATTCTGAACCTTCAAAATATAACTCACTGAAATTATCAGCCTTTTCTAGAAAAGCCAACACCTGTTGATCATCATTAAACACTTACTAATGAGTTGCATTATCTGGGATACTGGGACGATACACAATCTCGATAGAGTATGTATCTTGCTTGAATTGAGGATGAGGAAGTAGAAGGGGTGCAGATACAACCAAAGAATCAACCTTGTCATTATAATCTCTCAAAACTACCCTAATAGAAAATGCATCGAAGTATTCTATACTATCCCAAACTTTATTTCGGTAATGTTTCAACCAATCATTTTTCACCTGATATATACCCCTGACCTGATTGACAATCAGCTCCGCATCTCCCTGAACCTTGAGATTTCAGATTCCCTTCTGTCTGGCCCTTTCTAATCCTAATAACAGGGCTTCATATTCAGCCGTGTTGTTAGTATTATCAAATTGCAACTTGTAAGCTCATGGGAAAATCTCGGAGCTAGGAGATATAAGAACAACACCAGCACCTGATCCAGAGGTTGAGCAACTACCATCAAATTCAAGCGTCCAAATAGCATTGGGATCTTCTTCTTCAACATCTACAATGGGTATCTCTGAAGTCATGAAATAATTCCCAAAGCTAGCATCCTCGAAAAGAATCTGAGCTTTTGGATCATCTGATTTGGTCACCAAATACTTCACCTGTGGTTCAGGATGAAGAACCTGATGAACCCCATTGACCGGGATCTTAGCTTTGGTCCAATCCATATTAATCTCTCCCCCAATGTCTTTACAAAATCCTCTACCCAAGGGGATACCGTAAGCTGCAGGAATGTCGGCAACTAGAATAGTCATTTTCACTCTCTTATCAGGAAAGGCAACAAATGCAAACTGTGCGTCCTTGATTTGACCAATCAAAGGGACTTGTTTAGTTTCCATGGAGTAGCACCGTCCATATGACTTAGTCAAAGTAAGTCCAAGGGCATGGGCCACTTTTGCGGGCATAACATTATCAAAGGCTCCTGAGTCGATGATGTAATTGCTGAGTTTAAACCCATTTATAAGTAGAGACAAATAAAATGGTTCAATCTTTCCTGAAGAAGAAGCAGAGGTCAGATTGTTCTGTGGTGGGATTTGAGTAGGATTTGGAAGGAGACCTTTTCAAGGTGATGGAAAAGCCACTTTACTTCTGATGAACTTAGCCAGCTTTTCAAACTGTTCAGGATTCGACTGAAGGTATTCTGCTTCTGACATTTGAATTTTGGTTCTCTTTGCATGATCAATAATGTCAAAAGCAGTATAAGAAGGAATGATGGTAGGCTCAGATCTAATTACATGAGCTTGTGCTGAGGCACTGATCTTAGGAGAAGGAGAATAAGGAGCAGCTACCTTTTTGGTAACCTCTCTTTCAGTTTGCGCCGAAATAGGGGTACCCCTCTTAACTATGGATATGGGAGGTTCCTTATTCTTCTCCTTAGTGTTTTCAAGAGGTTTTCTGGGATTCTGAGATTGGGACCGAGTGAAGACAGAAAATGACTGACCATCTGGTGCACATTCATCTTCATCATATTCCAAATACCCAATGCTGGAGTCACCAGCTGACTCGTCATAAGACTCATCAGCATATCCTAAAGCTTCGAAAGCCTCACGGGATTCTTGTTCTTCTGGTTCATCTTCTTCTTCAATTATTTCTACTGCTGCATTGACGGGAGGAGCTTCAATTGCTAGTCTTGGTTGAGTAGGAGTTAACCGTGGCCTATCTCTGACAAGTGCACCATTGTTGTTATTGAAATTCCATCTAGGGATATCCCGATACGGAACATTGCTCACCTGTTGGGACATTTGCTTTTTTAAAACAATCAAATCGTTAGCCATTTTTTGAAACATAGGATCAGTGTTACCTTGAGAAGAACCTTGATTTTTGAGTTTGGGTATGTCTTTCTTGATCCTTCTGGCCAAGATGAGATCATCCTCTATTTCAGTAGCTGTTGACTGAGCAGTAGCCAAATCTGGGATAACCGACCTTCTTAATAAAAAGCTTATATCAGGAGGTTGAGCATTGATGAAGAAGCATTTTTGGTTTTCCAGAGTAGGTACAGCTATTTCTTGAATCTTTTGGATCAACTTGTTGAACTTTGCCATGAATTCCCGCATAGGTTCATGCGATTCCTTCTTCATATGTGTGAGCTGAGCTAACAAAGCATGGGAATCTTCCGCTGGTTTGAAACGTGCTTCGAACTTAGTCCGCATGGTAGCCCAGTTTGCGATGCATGCATTCGGGAGATGATAAAACCATTCAGCTGCTACACCCTGCAACATTTCAATGAAGAGTCAGACGGAGACATCTTCATGGGCTACTCCGAGGACACCGCATGCAACAAAGAAAGATGTAATGTGCTCGTCAGGATGCTGCTTCCCGTCCCCATTGAACTTGGGAATGTTTTTACGCGATCCACGTGGTAACTAATTCAATGGAGGAGTCAAAGAAAGAGGACCAATAACTGCGCCCCAAGGCACAGGTTGAGCCACCATCCTTCTAAAAAGAGTGCGTACAGGGATCTGAGTATCAGACAAGAGTAATGCATGACAAGTTGCAGATGCTTCCCGTTCCACGGGGATCCGGTTTCTTCGAACAGGTGAAGAACTTCTGGTTCGGTTAGAGACAATGTTGTTGGGAGAAAGACTGAAATTGTGCTGTTGCAGTAACTCAAAGAGCGGATCAATTTCACCTTGAGCTCGGCGGGACCGAGTAAAGATCTTCTTGGCCAGCTTGAACTGAAAGGAGATCTTGCTGAAAATAAGGAAAATACGGAGTCGCCAGACACCGAGAGGATAAGCTTTATACTATAGATCCGTAATCCCCAGCGGAGTCACCAAAAACTGTTGGTTGGATATTTTGTCAAACCAAAATATGAGGTTCAACCACAGTATATGGGATTAAATCCCTCCTCAAAGATAGGTGAGGCTGCCTACTTATTGCTAATCTAAAACACGGTAAACAATATATACAGTATTCACACTAATCTAACCATTGGGGGTTGGGATGAAATCCCGAAATCCACATTCACACGATTCAAGGGTATTTCTTCTGTAAATGAACTGGGTTAGAAACTGTTACAATGAAAGAAGCACAATAGAAAGGAAATGGGAGAAACGTATTTTCTTTCGAGTAAACACAGAGCACGAAATAATCATACGAGTTTTAGATCACAAATATAATGTCTGAAATAATCAGAAACACTAAGATGTTATGCAAAGAATAGCTTAAGATCATGAACATAAGAACACTGTCTTAAGTAAGATATATTCCACAACACAAAGTCTGTAAAACAATATCGATTCCTATTCTTCAAAATGATTAAATGAAAACACAAAGTTTTTCTTCTTTCCAATAGCCCCCAAATATTCCAAAAAATCTCGACCCTTTGGAATGCATAAGCATTCCTTATTTATAACAAAAGAAGTAGAGATAAAATAGGGCAGATCCTAAAAAATAGCATTTTAACAAGAGTTCTATATTTCTTGATTCTCACGCAGGAGATCAAGTCAAAATATGATTCAAAAATGTGACGAAACAGAAATGAAAAAGACATGTCGATTTCAAGATTGAAATGACATGAAACGTTTGAGACTTAATTTGAATCATCATCCTTTGCTCCTTCTTCTTTTTCTTACTCCAGCTGAGACTGTTTGCTCTGAAATTCCTAGAACTTCCGAATCATGCCTTGCATTTTGTTTTCATCAGGCGTAGTGGAATGATCATTCCAAATTTCACAGGTTTCATGAACATCGCTGGCAGTGCCGGGAAGCTTTTTCAATCCTTTGCTGAGCTTTCTTAAGGCCTCCAAAGAATGTTCAACCCTTACCAACCGATCCATGATCTCAAGGTCAAATCCACTTATTGGTTCATGCTGAACAGACTCTTGGATTTGCTTGAAGAGATCATCTGCCGATAGGATACCTGAGTTCCAACTGACACCTTTGGACAAATCTTCAGCAATTCTTCTTCCAGATCACTTTTCCCATCAATCAATTTATCCCTTGATTCTCTCAACTTACTGCAGGATTCATTGAGAATCTTTATTCTGAACCTGATGGCCTTGGTCAGCTGGAAATGCTTATCTGTATGTGGGAGAATACCTTCTTCTACCAAGAGATGTGTTGGTATTTGCTTTAACACCTAGAGAGCTTCATAAGTCAAATCAAGATGTCCAATTTCTTGAGAAATCTCCTCATCCATCTTCTCTCCCTACTTCTGAATGTCCCCCAAAGACTGATGAACTTGCACCACGTCTTGAATTACTTCCTTTCCCTGTTGGAGCAACCTTTGGATCCATTCATCAACTACCCTTCCTTTTTTAGCAATTTTTTCAATTGTAGGCACCGATGAGAAATCGAATCCGACAGAGACAGAAGAAGGTGGTATGGATTCAAGGGGTTTTGAGAGTTTAATCAAAACCTCTGTCAACTGCTCCACTTTTTCCTTAAGCTCATCTCTGCTGTCCTTTGTTTCTTTCAACTTTTGGCACAACACTTTTATGGAATCCCGTGCATCTTGTTGCGCCCCTTATGCTGTCACTTTCCCTAGAGCCACCTTGATTACCTGATAATCAAAGGCTGTTATATCCTCTCTATTTTTGTCAGCTGAGGGAGTGGTAATCTCTGCGAACTTATCTCCTGAAGCATCCACCAAAACCCTTGAAACTGTTTTGGGTTTCTTGGCTGATTTCGCAGTAGGAGCCTTGAGTGAGCTGAAATCAAAGGCTGGTAGGGGCACAATCACCTTCCTCTTCCTCAGAGTTTTCTCGAGTAGCCATTGCGGCGTATCAGAGGGAGTTGCCATGGTTGCAGAAGCTGGTATCATACCCTCAAGGGGAGAAGATTCTACTAGTGGAGGAGGAATAGTTACCAACGTGGTAGTAGATCCAATAAAAAGAGGCATAGGAGGGGGCGTGTTGGTGATCACTTGGGTACCAGCAGAGAGGGGTGAAAGTCCAGAGTAAATACTGGCCATGGTTGCAGAAGTTGATGGAGAATAAGGAGGTAGGAGTGGTTGTGAGGAAAGAGGCACAGATCCAGAATCCAAAGCCTTGGATGCAAGAGATAAGGTCTCTTCAGTTGAGCAATCAGCAAATGGTGAAGACAGAAGCTGGCTTCCTCCTTCTTCCAAATTAATTTCTCCTATTTCTGGTGGTGTTGGTGATTCTGGCACATTCACCATTTCTACTGGAGAAACAATTGAAGAGATTTCTCTTTCTTTTCTCTTTTTGACAATCTTGACCTTTATAGGCTCCCTAGAAGATTTTCTGTCCTTTTCCTTTTTGGAGGGCCCCGCCTCTGAAGCAGCCAACTTTGAAAACTTATCATCTTTAAAATTCATTCCCCAAGAGGAGAGCCATGCTTTGGTGTGAGCAAGGATTAGAACCGACCTATCTGTAATAGAGGCTTTTTCGCTGGCTGACCAATCAATAGGTGGGAAAACATATTGATCCTCATTTAGTCCATCATAGGAAAGATCCAAAATAGTTTCATCGTCACCCGTACCTTCTGGTAAATCAGCAAGCTCTAGTGTTTGAATCTCAGCAATAGTCAATCTGCTATTATCCTTTCTGCGAACAGCAACCTCGTTACGCAGATCCACCCAAATATCCTCTATGTTTGGCCTGTGTAGATGCTAGGTTCCATATGCTCTGAGCACTCCTCGGATGTCAAAACCATCTCGAGGCTTCATATGCTTCTTCAATTTGTCCTGAAGCTCGTGGACAACATTTTTGGCTTTTACTACTGTTGAGAAAGTATATCTCCCAATAGAAATCGGGAAGGATACAACAGCCTTATGTTTGCTTTGTTGGAATTTATGGAAATCCAATAGCTGCCTAACCAACTCCATCAATATCAGTCTATCTCCTAGATATCGGGGCAGGCGAAAAGGATCTCCCGAGTACATGACCACCCGAAGATATGTAAACTTCTTGAATTGTAAGAAGATACATCCCCATTTAGAAACTTCAGCCCAAGCCTCATCTGAAACTCTTGTCTTCCTCAGCTCAGGGTTTATCCTACAGATATTTTCATAGAAGAAGGCATCATTCACCCTCCTGAAATGGTCTTTGGCCCCCTTCTTTGTCAATTGAGGGAAGTATTGATACACCTGGTTCGCCGTTCTGCTTCCCTTGGTATCCAGCCCGGGATAGTTCCTCTTCCCGGCTGCTGCGTATGTGACATATGAAGACATATAAAATTTCCCAGTTGACAAGACCGTTGTCATTTGGGAATCAACCTCATTGCTGATGAGAGTACCCCAATCGATCCCCCGCTGATTCTTCTTGATGGTGATCATAAATTGATACATCCATCCTTGAAATACATTCGATTCAGGAAAACCAAAAACTCGACTCAGCAGGGTAATGATGTCATTGATTTCTTGGATGAAATCACTCCTGGGGATAATCCTTGGAAATCTGGAGATAGCTGGTTTGGGCTTGATCAGGAACTTCTTGTTCACATGTTTGATACAGTCTTCCTGATCGTTGTCCTAGGCTTTCTGAGCTGACTTGATGTCCAACTCTCCATACTCGTCAAAATTGGGCAGTTTTAGGAGATCATCAAAATAACCTCCATCCAATTTGACCACTACTTCACCTGATTGACTTCTCACAGAACGAGACGCCGATTCATAACTGGACACACAAGCCAAGATGAATTCTGGACACTGAGTGGACATGGGAAGACCTGCTGCGAGAGGGAAGCCACTATCAGCTATAGTTTTCATCCATGGAGTTTGGGAGGAACTCCTCACCCTACTCCAGAAATCTTCAATGTCTATATTTTCGAGTTCGGTGTCTCAGATGTCGTAGTTGCAATCAATATACGATGGAGATTCCAGCTTTTTAAACTTATATTTCATTCTGCCTGACTTCTCGGTCTTTTCCTGAGATGGACCAGGGTCCGACATGAAGTATATTGAAGGAAGAAAGTTTCGAAGCTCAGAAGACACTGCTCACTGTGAGAATCCTGACCTGCTGCATATGCCGAAAGAACGGAAGAATCCGATACTGGCGAGGAGGATGTCAGGAAATCTTGAAAACCCGATGCACTGGAGGTGTCGGAACTTCCGAAAAACCCGACACGTTTGATAATGTCAGAACTTCTGAAAAACCCGACACGTTTGATAATGTCAGAACTTTGGGAAAGCCCGGCACTGCCGATGATGTCGGGAACACTAGAAATTCCGGCACGCCAAACCTTCAATATACTTTGGGTCTGCGACACTGCAAAATAGCCTTTGAAACCCCAGAAGAGAAAAACAGGGTTTTTGTTTGTATTTCCAACATGCAATCTCCTTTTAACCATTCATGTACCAGGCATATAATAAAACTTTGAGGAAATAGCACCAAATGGTAATTTAGAAGAAATAAACCCTAAAACCTAAACCCCTTTTTCAAAATAACTCCAGAAAGAAGAAGAATAAAAATCCCTCAAAACCCAACAAGAAAATGGGAAGAACTCACGCGGAATCAATCCATAAAAACTAGGAACCAAGAATGGAGAGAGAAATACCTTCAACAGGAGAAAGGGAAGATCGAAAAATGGTGATTCAATCGAGCACAGACGAGCTTTCGGGTTTCGAGGTTGGAAGAGCATGTACGAAAAATCCACGAGTTTAAAATACGTCCGGTAAAAATGACGTGGAAATCCACGTATTTATAAGAAAATTGTAATTAATACACTTCATCTCGGCACGTGCCAACTCACCGAAAACTCGGCATGAATGCCATGTCAGCATGTTAGAGAGGTCTGAAAACCCAACACAAGTGGGCTTAGTGCAATTCAGGTTTCGGGTTTCGGGTTACACAAGACATAAAGCATGAGATGTTTAGATGCTCCACAGCTCCGAAAACCCGAAACAAAGGACTAAATCAGACTTCGGGTATCGGGGAATAGGTGACACAAAACATGTTTTGAATTAGGCATGTTCCGATGTGCCGGAGGTCCGAAAACCTGATTTACTCAATATGAAGCGGGTTTCGGGTTTCGGAAAACAGGCGACACAAAGCATGTTAAAACTCATGTCGAACTGTTGGACAAACCCGAAAACCCGAATTTCTCAATATGAGGCCAAAATGCAAAATCAACTTCAAAAATTTCGTAGGGGTTATCTGACCGTTTTCTCTAAAAAATGGAGATAACACATCCAAATCCCAACCATCTAATCCACATCTCTCTTACCAGCCCCAATCACCTTTGCCTCCTTAGGTGAATCCCTAACTACCATCTTCCATCATTAAAAAACCTTCAGCATGATCAGCCATCCCCCAATCAAATCAGGTGATCAAAATCTTCCCAAACCATCTTGGTATTAGGACCACTACTATTGTGAATTCCATCGCATCCATTAACATTCGACCAATCGTTGCATGCAATTTTTGTCTTATGTCCAAAACCTCATTTACCAAGGAATTATTATTCTTGTACCTCTCTATCCACAACCTTTTCATTCCAATTTTATACCTAACCATCGTCCATCATCCAAACCCCCTTCTAAATAAAAACATCGTCAACCATCCAAATCTCATCGTACACTCAAAAATCCCTCATCGACCACTAATAAAAACAAATCTCACCCCCATCCTTTGTTAAGATCAGCTTCCTAATGGGTGAAAAAACTACAATCCCTCAGTCTCATGATGACCACATTGCATCATCTTCCCCATTCACTTTATATCATATAGCCAAAAAGATGTTTGCTAATATGAAACATTGTGGTAAAAGATTATGTATTCATGAACAAGATATCCCATCAATCCAACTCGATCCTAAAAATTCTCTTGATCATCCCATCAATCCATCTACTAATCCCCAATCCTATACTTCTCTTACACATCCCAAACACCTAAAAATGGATTTATCATTTAGGTTGTCCTTTGCACACAAAATTTCTTTCCCCATCCCTCTATACTCATTCCAATCCAATCCATCTTCAGAAATAATTCATTGACTTAATCGCACATGATGTAATTCAATAGTACCTATTACACTTATGTGACCTATGGCTATCCTTACTATCAACATCCAAGACCGATCATATCTTAGAGATATAATCACTTAATCATACATCTTCATTAACTTGTGGTGAATACCCTCAGATGCATTCTATGACACTCTATCCAATGTCATCACCACACTCATCTCCATCCCCCCATCAAGCCACTGGTGATTCTTAACCCCTTGAGATTTTTCAAGAGAGTGAAGGCTCTTAAAAAAATCTAAAAACAAAAAAATAAAAAAATCATATCAAAATTAAATATCAAATAAAACCCACCTCAAGACTCTCTCTAGGGGTGTTTCCAACAACTCTATCGGGGCTATGGATGCCTAGATGAAAATAGAGTAATGTACGACTTAACCTTCCATTCACCTTCCATCAGCTTACTTGACTTAATCCCTCCTTACACATTAGATAGTTTGTCTTCACATACTACCCATTACGTCTTGACTTCAAGTGATAATTAACTATCACTTTTGCACACACTTTGATCTCGAAGAGATACCACACTTGTATGTTTCCATGTATGGCTTAGAAATTTGTTACACTCTTATCTTAGTCCCACTCCTATCTTACATTATGTGCTTTTAATCCAATCTTTTGTTTATCATCCATTACACACCATCCATCCTTTGCATCCACATCCTTTTGCATCTATCATCCGTGGACAATCGATGATCATATTGCTTTATCATATCCCCCCTTCCACTCCCCCCTGTTTTTTTTGCTTCTTTTAACCCGTCATCATTATGACTCAGGGAAACTTTATAATCCACTAGGGGCACCATACCTTAATTTTTTCCTTACACATGGGGGCGCCACAAAAAAAATAGACAATCATCCATCATCCCACCCTTTACTTGGTGTCCTAGCTCATCCTCCTACCTTATCTGACCAACTAAGTCATCACATATTCCCATATCCTACCTCATCACATCCCTCATCCTACTAAACCTCCTTTATCTTATCTAACCAATCCTTTTATTTCCACATCCTTTATCCTATCCAAAATCATATCTTTATCCCACATCCTTTATCCTATCCCAAATCATCCCTTTATCCCACATCCCTTATCCTATCCCAAATCATTACTTTATCCCACATCCCTTATCCTCTCCCAAATCATCCCTTTATCCCTAATCCCTCTACCTTCGGACTTACAGGAAAAAGTAACCTCCCCACCCATCCCTATCACATCTTCATCCCGCCACATCTAAACTATGTTAAAAATCCAAAAAAAATAAAAATAAAATCTTTAAAATCCATAAAAATCAGCAAGACACATAAACTCTTAAACAATTTTGCATGCATTTGTGTGTGTGTGTGTGTGTTTGTTCATTTGTTTATATTTTTCTTGCATCTGCATCATATTTTGGCCAATGATTTAAGGCCACTTTTTCTTTTCTTTAGTACTTCGAACATGATATGAGGCCTTTTTTAATTTTTCTTGTGCACGGTCCAATGATATGAGGACCATCATTTTATATTAATATGTCCAGTGATATGAGGACATGGGCATCTACAACTTAAAACATCATGGTATTTATACCATTGGTGCATCTTACTCTATACCTCATCTAAATAAACTTGCTAATGATGATAATTTTGGGCACTTTACTATATCACCACCCCTTTACATCATCACTTATCCTAATAATCATCACCTTATCCAACCCTTGATCTATAATCTAACATCAAATCATCAAATATTATTCATCCAATCAATCTATCCAACGTTTTCAATCAATCCTTTCAAATCCTCACATCCAATATCCAACATCCAAATACTTATCACTTGACTGGGGCATCCAAAAATCCAAATCATCAAAATACAATATCTAACATCAATAACATCATTAATCTGAGATCTTATCTAATCCTTACTCCTTGACCAGGGATGAAAAAATATCCATAATCCAACCATCAAACATCCTCCCCTCATGCCTGGGGAATCCAATAATCCGAAATCCTATGATCCAACAACATCTAAAATCATGTGATCTAAAATAAAAAATCCTATGATCCAACAACATCCAAACATCATGTGATCTAGGAACATCCAATATGTAAACCTCCAATATCAACCCCTTTACTTGGGCATCCAAAATCAAAACATCATGCACCCTTGTCATATATCGATGACTAGGGCTTCCTAAATTTATCATCTTCTCATCCTCTCACTCATAACCCCTTTATCTTCCCACTGGGCCATCTTCTTTATTTTCAAGTGGTTACCCACCTCATTCCTCCCTGCCTACCCAGCTGAGAGGACATCAAATTACCATCCTATCATCTTCTAATTTTTCTTTGAACAATCATTGCTACATAATAATCCTTTAAAGAGGGGTAAAATGTAGACATATAAAATGTTGACATGATTAATTATGCTTAATCTATCCCACAACATCATCTAAATCCATATAATAATTAATCTCGAGATTAATTATTATCAATTTCCGTATTAATCCCTTTATTCTAATATTTTATCATTTATCTAAATATTATGTTTTATCATTTATCCCATTATAAATCCCTTTAATCACATTTATCCTTTCATCATTTATTATTTATCTCATTTCATCCTTAATCCCTTTTTCATTATTATATCCAATTATCTTATTATAATCTCTATTAATATTTTCTAGGAATTTAATATTCCTACATCTCACCTACTACCTACTGTACACATCCCTACACCTAACCTTTCCATCAAATCTGATCATTAATTATCCTAATCACATCATTTAACCTAATATAATCCTAATCATGTGCACATCCTCACCTCTAAATCTAGAAGCTTCTCCATCTTTCCCTCTTATTTACAAATATTCAAATAAATCTATACTATTCCATTTAATTTTCAATTCAATGGAGAGTCCTCAAAAAATCTAGAATTTTGCATTCTAGAATCCTCCAAACCTCTCATCGATCCTCCACCATTGATTCAAATCCACCATGGAAAGATCTCAACCATTGAATCCTCTACTCCTTAGCTATAAATTTATCTCTCATCCTCCATGAGAGCCAACTTGAAAATACACAATTAAACTCTACTATTTTTAGCACTCAATCATCCATCTTCAATCCAATCTAGCTACATTCATCCTTCATCCTTCATCAAGAAATCATCAAGCAATTCAAAGGGAGGTGTTTCCCAAATCAGTCCATAGAAATCTGAAGTAAAAATCAAGCAATCTTCTAATCCAACAAGTAATCCAATAGCACATCCAATCAACAAAGGAAGAATTCCACTTGTAGGTAAGTACAGGTAAATTGCTTTCTCCTGCTATCCATATAGCTCTATCTGAGGTAGCAATTAGAAGTGTTGGAATATGAATCAATTTTGTTTTGTTTCTTGTTGGCATTTTGCACTGGCACATCTTTTTTTCTACTGGTACTTCAAAATATTATTTGTAAATTTATGGTTGATAAACGAATGTGTTGATCTCGTCAGTTATGGATCATACTGCATTGGTAGGACTTCATTACTGATTTGGTAATGTTGCAATTCAAACAAGGAGAGTTAAGGTAATATTATCATAATTTATCATTTAGTTATAACCATGATGGTGTTTGTGGATAAAGTTATACTATTGACTCAATCTATTGGTTATGGACCTAGAGCATGTATATCATTGAATTTGTTAAGGAAGTAGGGAAAAAGTTGTGTTGGTTTCCTAATACTTACATCTACAGGTATGAATAAGTATTGCATTTCATCTAAGTGTTAAAATGGTTATTAATTAAGACTATAGATTGATCTATTTTTGTAAACTTGTTGATAGAACATATAGTTTTTATTGCCGATGTGTGATATCACTATGATGTGGTTTGGAACATGTTGGTATAAAATTTCCTTTGACCAACCAATACATAATCATTTCATGATGAATGATTGAATATATTAACATTCATACTTGTAAGTTTGGCATTAAATCGGTTTATCACACCATTGGCTTGACAAAAGATTGGTATAAATGTTGAAAGGTAACTTTCCTTGGTTTATTAATTAATCTTCAAATCTGTCATAGACCAAATCATACAAGATGGCAATGGGGGATTTTAGACCCCCACTTAAAGCTTGGCTGAGGATATACGTAATTTTGATAATCGACATGCAAAATTAATTGTTTATAAACTCGGTCTTGAATTGATCATAATTCCCTCATGATATATTATTGGAAAGGCCAGGCAATAATGTCTTGGTTTCTAATATAAAATCACCTATTAAAAGTTTGAGGGGGTAATAACAAGTTTAAACTAGGCCATGTCATGTCACTAAGACATTGAATGTAGTTAATGCACATTTAACTCCTAGAAAATGGTGAAGTTTTTCAGAGAAGATATCATGCATGTTTGTATTCTATTTGGCTCTTACATGTTTACAACTGAAACTCTTTATTTTCCTGTTGAAGCTCCATTGCTAGACCTAATTCCATGCAGGCTTTAAAGCTAGTTCTGTGGAGTTTTTAGAAGAAAATTAAGGGGAAAATATTTTTATGAATAATGTAGAAGTGTGATATAGGAGAGGGTTCAAATATTTAGGGAAAACTGGTTCTTTTTGCTTGGAAACCTTGGTGGAGATATTGCAGGAATCTTCATACTGCAGGCATGACCTTTCTTAACTTACTCTAGATATTACATTGTGATCTTGATGTGATTATGAGGTTAAACTTAGAGTGTTTGAAATAATCAAGTTTCTTTCAATTTCGATATGTGTCCCTTCATTGGTTGAGCATCTAAGGATGAATGAGATTCAAGTTCTTCTTGTTTATGGAATTCTTTTTAAGGATAAAGTGGGTTTCATCACTGTATTTATGGATTTAAATGATTTTTGAAACCATGTTTGTGGCAGCGAAGGATGAAATTTATAAAAATCTGTAAATTTGGTTTCATCCACTGTATATGCCAAATTAAATGATGATCTGAAAATAATATTTATCCCCTCAGTTACCGGTTTTAAATTTTTCAGATTCTTTAATTTCTTTGACTTAAAAATTGAAAGTCAAAGATTGATTAGAGTGCTTATTATTCAATTTTTGGTGTTTTGAAACCCTAGTTTTCCAGATTTCCTCTTTACAATAAATAAATCATTTAAATTCAACTTTCTGTAATCAAATGAAAATTTTACAAATATGATAACAAGCTAAATCTAATAATGCATTCATTTTGATTATTTAATCTGAAATTGACTATGCATTCATTTTTGTGTGTTGTGGATTATGGATTGTCAATTTTTTCACTTAATCCAATTTCCCATTTAATTTATTTTTTAATCAAATTAATCAATTAATTTTACTGATTTTTTATCTAATAAAAATCTTCAAAAAACTGAAAATAAATTCCATAACACTTGTTAATGGAGTTCACCCAAAGGCTACATCTCTGGATTCATGTAATCATGAATTGATATATTTAATGTCCAATGAAGTACAATATGTCACCTTCAAAAACAAAAAATAGATATTTATACCTATTTTTTAATAGCTTAAATAGAATTGCAGACTCTGATTTCCTGTCAGATATCACCTACAACTTCAATTGTGGCTCTACAGGTTCTCTAAAGTGTCCTTTATGTGTAATTGTGTCTAAAAAGCACCTAAAATATAATCATCAACACTTCATAGAATAATAATAACATCATTGTGTTTGTCTCTAAATTTTGTGAAACTTTTCATCTTTTTATACCAAGTCTCAATTAAGCCTCTAAGTGCCTCAAAATTGATGATATCTGAAAACTGCCTATTTTTTCCTCCTACGTAGTCTCAGACAAAAAGCTCTTTAAATATAAGTGAGCCATTTTTTATACTCTCCAAGCCAATTGGCTCAATGGATTGCTATTTGTTTTGTTTCCCTAAGGTCATGGGGCCGATCCACACCTCCACCTTACTTGCCAACCAATTTGTATTTTACTATTGTGGGAGGCTTATCTCACATTGGTCACGTATTAAAATGTTGGGATGTTTGTATTGGGCATGCCAACACAATGGATATGTGGCTATGTCCATGTGTTTGAAATTTATTTGTCTACGTGTAGGGTTGGTGATGCAATGTTTAACTGCTCAAACATTGGGCCGAGCCATTAGGGGTTGGCTTGCCATGTGTATAGGTCTCATTACATCATTTTTCGAACTACCCATGACTTGGGCTGAGTCCTTAGGTGACACATTGTGTTAGGTGCATTGTTTGAGCTGCTATTGGGGCCGCATTTATTGGTGTTTGGTCCAATGTTGGACGAGTTAGCATTGGTTTCATTCGTTAATAAATATGCAGTGGGGAGTTGATCACTCCACTGATCTGCAGTGAATTAAGGCCAAGTTACTTTATAACTTGTTGATTTGTCTTAATGCAATGCAATATATAACCCTCCATTAAAAAATCCCACATGCAAGGGATATATAAAAAATAGTGGCAAATATAAGAAAAGCCATTACAATTGTAATGTGAAGATCGGAGGCCAAGGAAAACCTATGTTAAAAGAGTGTGTTGAACATGGCTGAGGGCCCCCAACCAACAAATATCATGCCCCATAATTTTGCAATCATGTATCGAAGACCGGAGGATTAAAACACATTTTTTACTCTTTTACCCATTTTCTTCACTTCTAACATGTGGCATGTCCAGATTGGATAGTTGACCAAGTTTGAACCTATTCTTGTCAAACTTTAAATTGTGCTATTTTTCACATATGAGTTCTATTTTCTAAGTTCTACATTTCGATGAAAATATATTGAGATGCTCTACAGTGATGCAATGGTCTGGGGATATTTAGGGAATATATGCATATAGAAATATCCTTTGGATGAATCCTCCCCGACAAGACCATTTTGTCCTGAAAAGGGAAACTCACTCAGCTAAACTGTTAATAGATCCTCTACATAGCACAAATAGTAGAACCCAGTTTATAGCATGGTAATATTTTTAAAAATTGCAATAAATGGAATAGACATTAATAGTAACATAACACATGTTTAATATTGCAACTGATATGACAACTAAAAATTTCATACTCATCTATTGTACTCTGATCTTGCACAACTGTCACCTATGAAGATGTAACCTGCATTCATAGTTTTTGAGTGCAAAAATTATACATACTATTTGTAACTATGTTTGACAGTTACAAATATTTAAGCCTAAGTAAAAAACTTATAACATGTGTAAGCATCATGCATAACTACAAAATGTTTGTATAAATTTTACACACACAACCAGTGTCTACATGAAACAAATGTACATGTTGCAGTTAAAAATGAAGTTTTCCAAAACCATAACAAGAGAAATTCACCCAAGTATGATAAACCTCTCACCTGAATTTTCACTTCAGGCTACTTCACCAACACTAAAGAAAAATAAATATGGAAATTCTCCTTTTTTAAAATCAATAGGATTTTCCAAAAATGCTTTATTAGTTTGCATGTATTCATCAATTACACTATGCAAACAAAAAACTAATGAATTGTCTACCCACCATTTTTATAACATTATCTTGTTTAGGTTGTTAATTCACTTCAGTATTTACCTGAATCACTATAGGGGTCATATTTACAACTGTTGGTTTTATAATGCTTTCCTTCTTAACAAATTAAAATTTTTGTTCAGGATGAAGCTGCCAACACTTCTCAATACCTGACATGTTTTCTTATAGTGATAAAAAAAATATTTGATCCATTTTTTTATAATCCACATTTTTAGGAAACTTACCTAAACTAGTTTTATCTTATTGAGGTTTAGGAGAGTGCTCTCTTCCAATATTTTTCAATAAATATTTCCATTTCCTATAATTGGCCATACAATGATTAGGCATCCCAAAAAAGGTGCATTGTTGGTTTTACCATATTTTTTGCATATCATAGCCAAATTTTTCAAAAGTAAAAAGTGGACCAATTTGTTTACATTTTCCTTTATGCTTATGGTAAACACGAGGTAGATGAATTTCAATACCTCTTCATGGTGAATTCTTACCAAATCCTTCTTCTGAGGATGAATCACTAGATGCTATTGGGGAAGCCTCTTTATTGTTAGAATATTTTCTTCTTTCAGCGGTATTGGAGCTCTCTCCAATTTCTTTTTTCCCTGAATTAACATACCCCAATGCTACAAAATGAGGCATTTCGTCAACCTGTATGGGGTTAGAGATGACTTGATTATCCTTTCAAAGGGAAACTCCATTAAATCCCATTTTATTCAATAGTTTAGATCATATTCCTCTAGTGTAATTTTCAAAATCACCTAGCACATTATCTGAATCCAACTTTTCTTTGGGAGAGGAATTAGGTGGTGCAATACCTATAATGCATTATTCTATCATAGTGGATGCATCTGCAGTAGAAGTATGTACCTCTTTCTTATTTTCACCACACTGTAACACCATTAACAACTCACCCTTGGATTATATCTCTTTTTTTAATCTGTCAATTTGCTCCTCGAGAGAAAACAACTGACACCTTAGGAATGCATTCTCTTCCTAAGTCTATTGATTGTATGCTTCAAGCTCATAAAAAATTTCCTTATTTGACATCTTGCCCGTGGTTTCCTACACACCTTTACTTCAAAATTTTGTACACTAGAATGGAAAGATCAAGCCCAAAAATGTAAAACCACTAAAATCAAATTTAATTGAATCAAGTAAAGAGATAAACCAACTTTGATACAAAAATTTGATCTGAAAATAGTATTTATTCCCCTAGGTACCAGTTTTAATTTTTTTTGGATTCTTTAATTTCTCTTGTTTAAAAATTTATCAAGAGTGCTTATTGTTGACTTTTGGATGTTTTGAAGCCCCAATTTTCTAGATTTCCTCTTTACGATCAATTAATTGTTTTAATTCAACTTGCCATAATCAAATGGAAATTTTACAAATTGAATCACTAAAATCTATATTTTAATATGAATCTAAGAGTACAACAATGTAATAGATCATATATACTGATATGTAAATGATAAGTAGTCTATTTGATATTTTAAATGAAATTAAATGGAAGGGGAAAGGTACTAACCTGAAATGATCTTACCTCATAGTGATCTGAGACTAAACATAATGATGAATAGGTAGAACAGAGTGTCGCTATGCACCTCAAAAAAATTTAGAAGAGGTAGGTCTAGCTAGACTGGGGCACCTAGGGAAGTATGAAGGCATATGGGGAACCCTAGTCTAAAATCTTGGTGCCCTAGTCTATGAAACAACTCGAAATCTAGTCTTGGTATGGTCAATAGGTCTTTGCAATACTTTGTGTTTGGTCATGAATTGCTTCACTAATGACACTGTAAACCTAAAATGATGAATCACCTACAAAACCTCACAAAAAACATCAAACCCTAAAAAAATAAAGATGCATTTAAATGGTTCAAACTGTCCTTAGTGGACATAATGGTGGACTTACAACTAAGCACTATACTACATCATAGACCCAATGTATTTATGTGTGATTGTGTGTGCAATACTATTTCTAGGATGCTCTAGTGCCAATGACGTAGAGATAATGGGCAATAACATGATAGAATGTAAAATGGTGGATGGAATATATTAGAATCTCCTTTCCAATGCAGTGTGTGATGTAGAATAATGCCCAAATGCACTCCCTTTCTCTATGTAGATAACTATTCCTTTGTATAAACAGTCCATCCATAAGATAGTATGTATGTTATGTTTATATAGGGATCAATTGCTCAAATTTCGATGCTAATGACTCGACTGTTAGGGTAAATATATTATTACCTTAATTAATTATGTATTGCATAGTTAGATTATTTAATTATTAATTATTATATGGTTATATTTATTTATAACCTTTTGTATTATTTATTTTTTGCATTATTGTTGCAACTGTATGTTTGTATTTAATTCAGTTATACTTCCCGGATGACCTTTTTGGAAGCTTATGTGAATTAGTTTGTTGTTGCACCTGTGCAACATATTTCTATGTATGTATTCAACTTTACAATTCCCATAAGAATTGTAGCACTCCTTTGTAAGCTTTATTTAGATGATTAATAAAATTCTACAAGCTTTTGTCCCTGTTTTACATTTGGTACTAGAGCTGGTTAATCTGGACCTGTGAGCAGAGAAGGTGTGGAAAGAGAGAGTAGAAGAGATAGAGGAGATTGGAGAATAATTTGTAGAAATTAAGAGCCTGTATAGCCTCCTACAACTTCTCAGCCCCATCCTCACCTCCCCACAACCTCCTATTCGTTCTAGGTGTTTGGAACGCAAATTTGTTTTGCACTGGTGTACTCTGCATCAGGCAAAATTTACTGCAGGAATTGAAAATTAAAAAAAATTCCCCAATAGGGGTTTTGCCTCTAAATCTAGAGGAGTACTTAATTACAAATAATATTATTTGTTTTGCCACATTTAGAATCCTGGGTGTTCATGTGGAGCCAAGCAATGAGTTGTTTACAATTTGTAAAAGAGTACATGAGTTGAAATATTGTTGGTATAATACATACAAGAAAGGTTCATCAAATAATTCTAGACCTCAACACCAACAATCTCACAAGGTTCATATGAACTACAATCAAGGGCATAAAAAAGGGGAACTGGAAAATAAAACCCCATCAACAAGGAAATACTGTTGAGCAAGAAGAACATTCAGATAATGAAGACTACTTGTACACTGCTCAATCAACTGAACCTTCCACATCATCTAGTGATGTCTGATATTTTGATTTGGGAGCCACTCGACACATGACTGGCCATAGAGACTAGTTTACTTCAATAAGGTACACACCTTTGAAACAACATGTTTCATTAGGTGATGATTATTCATACACAGTTCAAGAGATTGGAAACATTTCTCTACCCCTTGGTTCACGTAACTATAGATTATTAGATGTACTATATGTCCTTGGGTTGACTAAAAATCTATTTTCAATTAGTAAAATCCTAGATCACAACTTGAAAATTGAATTTGATAGTCATTCCGACAAGAAAACATGTTTAATTCGAGACAAATCATGAGGCTCAAAACTATTTGCAAAATCCTCCACTGTGGGATGCATGTTCCAGCTTGATTTTTTCCACAGAGATGATCAGACACTTATGGCTAAGAATATACCTCTACATAGTTGTGGCATCAGAGACTTGGTCATATTAGTTTCAATTATCTCGAGACACTTCACTGGTGCAATATGGTACATGGTTTTCCATCTCTTCAGAAGGATACAGATAAATTCCCTCACTGTCTAGCAGGAAAAAAACATAGAGCTTCATTTAAGAAGATTACTTTTCGAGCTCATGGTAAGCATGATCTGGTTCATATCGATCTTTACGGTCCAATGCAACTGATTCATTTTAGATATAAGTACTTCATGCTTTGTGTTGATGACTATTTAAGAAAAATCTGGATTTTTTGTCTGCGAAAGAAAAGTGAAGATTTTGAAACCTTCAAGAAGTTTAAAGTAGCTATTGAGAACGAAATTGGTCGTCACATAAGAACTCTTAACTCAGATTGAATGGGGGAGTTCACCAGTAATGAGTTTAAAGACTACCTACAATATCATGGGAATCATCAACAAATTCCTCCTCCACACACACCATAACCGAATGGTGTTGTTGAGAGGAGAAATTGTACTATCAGGGAAATGGTGCGATGCATGGTCGATGAATCTAGACTAGCAAAGAAATTATTGGAAGAAGCAACAAAGACAGTTGTGTATTTGTTGAATAGAGTGCCCATAGTTTCTCTTAACTGAGTAACACCACATGAAGCATGGTCAAAGTGGAAATCATATTTTGCACACCTTAGAGTATTCGGGTGTAAAGCAAGTATGCACATACCCAAGAAAAAAAAAACAAATTGGATATAAAATCACACAAACTCATCTTCATTGGGTACAGTGAAGACACTCTTGGGTAAAAATTGATGGATCTGAAGAAAAGTAAAGTCTACACCAACAGAGATGTTGAGTTCTTTGAGAAGAAGGAAGAAAAGTATCCTCCTCCAGACTCACCTGATGTAGATTCTTCACCAGTTGTAAAAACTGAAGTTGATGATCCCACAGATGATGATGATGATGGTGATCATCTAATAGAACCACAACCCACGGTAACAGTTCAGTGTATGTCCAAGTGGTGTACTAACATGTTACGAGATGCAAGAATGGATGATCCACTCGATACATCTACCCTTGAACCACGGACATAGATTAAAACATGAGAAGAAGTTAAATTTTCTTTGATGAGTAGAGTTATTGAATCTTATGAACCCTCTAAAATCTAGTAATTCCTACAGTCACAATCTTGGAAAGATGCCATGGATGCTGAATACAACTCAGTGATGAAAAACAACAATTGGCAACTTGTCAACCTTCCACCAGGGAAGAAACCCATTAGATGCGGATGGATATTCAAAACAAAGTACAAAGCAGATGGGACAATAGAAAAGTATAAAGAGAGACTTGTAGCAAAGGGGTATGCACAAAAATAATTCATTTACTATGAGGAGACATTTTATCCCATAGCTAAGATCAAAATGATTAGGATGATCTTTTCTCTATCTGCATAGTTTGGTTAGAAAGTCCATTAGATGGATGTAAAAAGTGCCTTTCTGAATGGAGATTCACAAGAAGAAGTCTATATGACTTAACTTGAGGGATATGTTGTACCTAGTTAAGAAGAAAAGGTATGCAAACTTAGGAAATCTTTGTATGACCTCAAATAGGCACCCCGGGCATGTTACATCAAAATTTATGAGCATATCGTACAACATGGATTTGTTAGAAATCCATACGATCCCAATTTATACCTCAAAAAGCAAGGGGGGAGATTGTGATTGTGATTGTCTATGTTGATGATCTAGTCATCACTGGAAGTTTAGTGAGGATTATGTTGGTTATAGAGCCTGATAGAGATGGGGGTTATAAGGGGGGCTTCACCCCCCTTATGGGGTCTAGGGGGGATGGCCCCCCAACGGGGGGTCTAGGGGCCACGTGCCTAGGAAGGGGTTTTGGTCATTATTAATTTATGCATTGTGAAATCTGGATAGTTCATTATTAGGTCATAGATCTAACAGGTGGTTTTCTATATTTCCCCAAAATGATAAAAACCCTATATATCTTTAAAGGGTCATATGTATGAGGCTCATAGTATCAGTGGTGGCACTATGAGAGAGATTTTTTCTGGATTGAATAAAAGGATTGGATGTTTCTATTGGACATAGCCCATTTTGGGTGAACCACGTTAAATCTGTGTCTCAGTTTTATTGCATTCTTTTATATTTTATGTTTTCTACATTATTCATTGCATGCTTGTTTATCTGTAAAAATGGTATAATCCTAACAACTATAATCCTAACAAATTATCGATGCAATGAAGAAATATCTTAATTGATCACTCGACATGATAGATCTCAAGCTAATAGACTATTGTATGTGATTGAAAGTATGGAAGAAAGAGAATCAAATCTTTGTTTCTCAGATGAAATATACCAAGACAACGCTCAAGAAATTCAAGATGATGTATTGCACACTGATTTCTATAACTATGGAGAACAAATTACAGTTATCTCATTTAGGTCCATCTCCTACGGTAAATGCCACTCCCTATCGGCAGTTGATTGGGAGTCTCATTTACCTGACCTACACTAGACTAGATATCAACTTTGCAGTGAGCTATCTATCCAGGTTCATGTAGGAACCCAAAGTTTGTCATTGGAAATAAGCAAGGCGCATCTTGAGATATCTCAAAGGATCAGTGGATCTTGGTCTATAATACAAAAAGAATGACAAATTCTTATTGTTAGCATATTAAGATTCAGATCATACAGGAAATATTGATGATATAAAATCCACTTCAGGGTTTGTGTTCCTTATGGGATCTAGACCAATATCACGGGGAAACAAGAAACAACACTTTGTTTCTCTCTCTTCCACAAAAATTGAGTATCGTTATGTAGGTGAAGCTGTATGTGAAGCGATATGGCTACATCGCATACTATAAGTACTTGGAATACCATAGGACAAGCTGACCACCTTGTATGTTGACAATGAAGGTGTTCTTAAAAATTTTCGCAATCTAGTTTTTCATGAAAGAACAAAAAATAATAGTATTTGTGACTATACAAATACTTTTACAAATATGATAATGAATTCAATTTGATTATTCAATCCAAAATTGACTATGCATTCATTTTTGTCTGTTGTGGATTATGGATTGTCAAATTTTTCACTTAATTGAATTTCCCATTTAATTTCTTACTTAATAAATTTAATCAATTCTTTTTACTGATTTTTATCTTATTAAAAGCTTAAAAAACTGAAAATAAAATCCACAATTTTTTATAACAAAGTTCACCCAAAAGGCTACGTCTACAGATTCACGTAATCGTGAATTGATCTATTTAATTCTAATGAATTATATGTTATCACCTTTAATAATTACAAATATAAACACAATTACATACTCCCATTTCCTATCAAATATCACCTATCACTTTAACTATGGCTCTATAAGTTCTCCAAAGTGTCGTTTTTGTGAAATTGTGTCCGAAAATCACCTACAACAAAAAATATACAATACTTCATGGAAAAATAATAACATCACTGTGTTCATCTCTAAATTTTGAGCAACTTTTCTTTTTACACAAAGTCTCAATTCGTCCTTTAAGTTCCTCAAAATTGTGATATGTGCAAATTTCCTATTCTATCCTCCTACACAGTCTCAAACAAAAATCTCTTTAAATATAAGCGAGATATTTTTATACTCAACTAACCACATGGATCAACACCAAGTTCTTCATTTTATATCCCCAAGGTCGTGGGGTAAATCCACACATCCACCTTACTTGCAGAGTGCTTTGTATTTAACTATTATGGGATGCCTATCCCACATTGGTCACACATAAAAAGGTTGGGTTGTTTATACTGGTCATGCCATCCAAATGGATCCATGGTTATAGCCACTTCTTTGACTATTTTTCCATTTTTTGTAAGGTTGGTGATGCAATTTTTAACCTCCTAAACATTGGGACAAGTTTTTGGGGGGTGTCTTGACATGGGAATAGGTGGCGGTACATTATTGTTTGAACTGCCCATGAGTTAGGTAGAGTCCTCAGGAGCCATGTTGTGTTCGTTGTATTATTTGATCTATTATTGGGGACAAGATGTTAATGTTGAGTTGATAGGTTTTGGGTCCAATCTTGGCTGAGTTAGAATTGGTTTGATTCATTAATATATCCAGTCGGTGGTGAGTTGATCATCCCACTGAGCTGTTGCGAATTAGGGCCGAGATGCTATGTAACTTGTAGATTTGTCCTTATAAAATGTAATATATAAACTTGCATTACAAAATACCACATGAAAGGGATATAGAAACATAGTGGAAATATAAGAAAATCCATTATAATGGTAATGTGAATATTGGAGGCCAAGGCATCCTTTGTTAATAGAGTGTGTCGAACCTAGCTGAGGGTGCCCAGCCAACAAATAGCAAGGCCCACCATTTAAAAATAGCGTGTCGAAGACCAGAGGCTTAAAACACCTGTTTTACTCTTTTACCCATTTTTTTCACTTCTACCATGCATCACGTCTTGATTGGACAGTTTACCAAGTTTTTTCCTATTCTTTCCAAAATATGACATATGATATTTGTCGCATATGAACTCCATTTTTCAAGTTCTGCATATCGACGGAAATCTCTCAAGATGCTCTAAATTGATGCAATGGTTTGGGGATAATTAGGGAATATCTGTACACATAAATATCCTTTGGATCACTCCTCCCCAATAAGACCATTTTGTCCTCAAAAGGGAAATTTATCCAGCTGAACTGTTAATAGATCATTTACATAGCACAAACAGTAGAACCTAGTTTATAGCATTGTGATATTTTCAAAAATTGTAATAAATTGAAAATACATAAATAGTAACATAACACGGCCAATATTGCAACTGATATGACAACTTAAAATTTCATACTCATCTGTTGTACTCTGATCCTGCACCACTATCAACTATGAATATGTAACATGCATTCATAGTTTCTTAGTGCAAAAATTATACATACAATTTGCAATTATGTTTTAAAATCACAAATATTTTAACCTAAGTAAAAAGCTTATAACATGTAACTTGTATTCACAATTTTTTAGTGTAAAAAATTTACATACTATTTGTAACTATGTTTGACATTTAAAAATATTTATGCCTAAGTAATAGAATTATAACATGTGCAAGCATCATGCATAGCTACAAAATTTTTTAATAAATTTAACACACACAACCAGTGCCTACATGAAACAAATGTACATGTTGCTGTTAAAAATGAAGTTTTCCAAAACCATAATAAGACAAATCAACCCAAGTATGATAAAATTGTCACCTAAATTTTTCTTCAGGTTACTTCACCAATACCAAAGAAAAATAAATATGGAAATTTTCCTTTTTACAAATCAACAAGATTTTCCAAAAGTGCTTTGTTAGTTTGCATGTATTTATCAATTACACTATGCAAACATAAAACTGAGGAATTGTCTACCCACCATTTTTATAACATTATCCTATTTAGGTGGTTGATTCAATTTAGTATTTACCTGAATCACTACAGGGGTCATATTTACAAATGTTGGTTTTACATTTCTTTCCTTCTTAACAAATTAAAAAAAAATCAGGATGAAGCTACCAACACTTCTCAATTATATGACCTATTTTCTTACAGTGATCACAAAATATTTGATCCATTTTTTAGGATCCAAATTTTTAGGAAACTTACCTAAACTTCTTTTCTCTTAGCCAAGTTTAGGATTGTGGTCTCTCTTAATATTTTCCAGTAAACATTTTTGTTTCCTACATTTTGGCACACAATGGTTAAACATCCTAGACAATGTGCATGGATAGTTATACCATATTTTCTTCATATCATAGCCAAAATATTCAAATGTAGAAAGTGGGTCAATTTTTTTACCTTTTCCTATATGCTTATAGTAAACAAGAGATGGAGGAATTTCAATACCTCTTCGTGGTGAATTATTACCAGATCCTTCTTCTAAGGATGAATCACTAGATGATAATGGGGAATTCTCTTTGGTGTTAGAATCTTTTCTTCTTTCATCAATTTTGGAGGCCTCTCTAATTTCCTATCTCTTTGCATTACCGTACCCCAATCTTGTAAAACGAGGTATTTCTTCGACATGTATGGGGTTAGATATGCCTTGATTATCCTTACCAAGATTAATTCCATTAAATCCCATCTTATTCAATAGTTTAGATAATATCCCTCTTATGTGCTTTTAAAAATCACCTAACACATTACCTGAATCCAACTTTTCTTAGGGAGAGGAAGTATGTGGTGCGATACTTACAATGCATTCTTATATCATAGTGGATGCATCTATAGTAGAAGTAGGTACAACTTTCTTAGTTTCAACACAATGTAACACCATTAAGAGCTCATTCTTGGATTCTATCTTTTTTTTAATATGCCAATTTTCTCCTCAAGAGAAAATGGAAAACACCTCAAGAATGAATTATCTTCCTGAATCTGTTGATTGTATTCTTTAAGTTAATCAAACATTTCCTTGTTTGACATCTTGATCATGGTTTCCTTCACACATGTACTTCCAAATTCTACACACTACAATGGAAAGATCAAGCCCAAAAATGAAAAACCACTGAAATCAAATTAAACCAAATCAAGTAAGGAGCTAAACCAGCTCTAATACCAAAAATTGATCCAAAAATGGTATTTAACCCCCTGGGTACTGGTTTTCAATTTTTCAGATTCTTTAATTTCTTCGATTTAAAAATTGATCAAGAATGCTTATTGTTTACTTTTGGGTGTTTTGAAACCCATATTTTCCATATTTCCTATTTATGAACAATTAATCATTTTAATTTAACATTCCGTGATCAAATGGAAATTTTACAAATCCTTTTACAAATATGATAACAAGTTGCAACTTATAATGCATGTAATTTGATTATTTAATCCGAAATTGACTATACATTTATTTGTGTCTATTTTGGATTATGGATTGTCAAATTTTTCTCTTAATCCAATTTCCCATTAAATTTCTTTCTTAATAAAATTAATCAATACCGCTTACTAATTTTTATCTAATCAAAATATTCAAAAAACTAGAAATAAAATCCACAAAACTTGTTAACGAAGTTCACGCAAAGGCTACGTCTATGGAATCACATAATCATGAATTGATCTATTTAATGTCCAATGAATTACAATTCATCACCTTCAATAATGATAAATATATCATTATACCTACCTTTTTAGATCATAAACAGAAATGCAGACTTTGATTTCTTGCTAGATATTGCCTACAACTTCAACTATGGCTCTATAGGTTCTCTAAAGTGTCCTTTCTATGAAATTGTGTCTGAAAATCACCTACAAAAAAAATGAAATAATTCATGGAAAAATAAGAACATCAATTTTTTCATCTCTAAATTTTGAGAAACTTTTATTTTTATACCAAGTCTTAATTCAGCCTCTAAGTGCCTCAAAATTGATGATATTTGCAAACTACCTATTTTGTCCTCTTACACACTCTCAAATGAAAAGAGCCTTAAATATAAGTGAGTTGTTTTTATACTCGTTGAGCCAAATGGATCAACAATGATATGTTCATTATGTTTCTCCAAGGTCACAGGGTCCATCCACACCTCCACCTTACTCACTGATCACTTTGCATTTTACTATTGTGGGAGGCTTATCCCACATTTGTCATGCATTAAAAGGTTGGGATGTTTATATTGGGCATGCTAGCCTAATGGATCCATGGATATGGCTGCATATTTGACATTTTTTCTTCTTCCTATAAGGTTTTTGATGTAATGTTTAACTACCCAAACATTGGGCCAAGCTGTTTGGGATTCACTCGCCATGTGTATAGGTGTCAGTACATTGTTATTTGAACTACCTAGTAGTTGGGCTAAGTCCTTAGGTGTCATGTTGTTTTTGGCACATTTTTTGAGTTGCTATTGGGGCCGAGATGTTAATTCCAAGTTGATAGGTGTTTGGTCCAATGTTGGCTTAGTTATCATTAGTTTGATTCGTTAATATAGTCAGTCGGTTGGGAGTTTATCACCCTACCTAGCTGCAGTAAATTAAGGCCAATTTTCTTAATACAATGTAATATATAACCATAAATTATAAAATCCCACATGCAAGGGATATAGAAAAATAGTGGCAAATATAAGCAAATCCATTACAATGGTAATGTGAAGATTGGAGGCCAATGCACCCCTTTGATAATAGAGTGTACTGAACCTAGCTGAGGGCTCCCAACCAGTAAATAGTTGGGCCCAACAATTTGAAATCATGTGTCGAAGACCAGAGGATTAAAAAAATTACTCTTTTACCCATTTTCTTCACTTTTTCTAAGTGTCATGTCTGGATTAGACAGTTGACCAAGTTTGACCCTATTCTTGTCAAACTTTGACCTGCGATATTTTTTGCATGTGAACTCTATTTTTTGAGTTCTATATATCGAGGGAAATCCCTCAAGAATCTCTGTAGTACTGAAATTGTTTAGGAAGATTTAGGGAAGATATACACATAGAAATATCCTCCATATCACTCCTCCCCAATAAGATCATTTTTCCTCAAAGGGGAAACTCACCCAGCTGAACTGTTAATAGATCCTCTACATAGCACAAATAGTATAACCTAGTTTATAGCATGGTAAGATTTTAAAAATTATAATAAATAAAAAATCCATTAGTTGTAACATAACCCATGGCCAATACTGCAACTGATATGACAACTGAAAATGTCATACTCATGGTTTAGGGAGATTTAGGGAAAATCCGCACACAAATTTTTTCTCTGTATCAAATGATTTCAAAATGAACTGCTTACTTGTGTGAATACATGAATAGAAGTCATTTTGAATATGTTAAAAGTGATATATAATGAGTATGTGGTTTTATGTCTTTTGAAAATGTTTTTTGTTTTCTGTAAGGATTGTAATTGTTTCAAAAAATGGTAATGGGTTTTAAATTGTTTTAAGAGGACTCTAACAAATTTAAAGGCCATAGTTGGCCGATTGGGACTAGGGTAACATGTAAATGATAAGAACCAAATCCTTTCCTTATAGTGGGTCTTATTATTTTATCAAATCTATTTTTCCCTCCTGTGAAGATGAAAGAATAACTTATTATTTTATGTCCCTGTGTCTTAAAATGGCAGGAGTGTCTGAAACTCTTGTTTGCTAGCAAATAGGGGGTTAGTGTATAATCCACAATTTGATGTTGCTAAAATATTTTAATCTTAAAGTTCTATGGGTTGAAACTTCAGTTTAAGTTGAAATACCTATAAAGGCATTTGGTCTTCTAAAATAAATTGTGAATTTATACCATTATAATTCTCTTGTGTATGCATAATTTGTATATAGATGATAAGTAAGGAGGACCTAAACCTTGGGAGTAATCACATTTATTGTATATGACTGGAAATAAGAGCTACTATTATTATTATTAATTGTCTGATAAAATAGAATGATAGAAAAGTAAATAAACCATGAGGCTGGAGGTTATTGTAAACACCATTATAATAATGATAGCAAATGATTTTTACTACTGTGATAATATTAGAATTGATAATTGTCATGTCACAGTTTATTGAGATGTGCATTTTGTTTATTCCTAAATCAAGAAAAGAGAGAATATCTAACTTCGGTTACCTTAGGTGATTAAAAAAAGGGGTTTGATCAATGCATTAAGATAACATTTTATGATCATTTATCTCATAAGATAACATCCCAACTATAAGTTGTTAGTTCATGCCAGTTCTCTAGAACTGACTGTGTTGAAAATATAATTTCAGATTTGCACGTTTATAAAGTATTACGAAATGCAAAATATTGGACTAAGAATCATTGAGATGATTTCCATTTTGTTTCCTATGAATGAATAAATGTATATGATTTAGTTTAAAAGTGAAAGGATCTTCCTTGCTTGTTGTAAATAAGGCATTTGATGGCCTGATGTAAGTTATGGTTTTCAATAACTTGATATACTTTAAAATGAGGTGTTAACCTCAATGCAATGATTATATAAGTTGTTTTTATCACATAATTCCTTGATTTTACAAAGTTTTATAATGCCAGATTTTTGGTACATTATTAATGTATAAGTAAACAAAAAATTTGATTATTATTTTGATTGATTATGTTGTTACGGTGACACTTTTATGATACATTTGTAAACTATTTATTATGACAACACATTTAATTAAGTATTAAAATATGTATCATAAGTGAACATTGATTAACCATATGTTTAATGATTAATTGTAAGGAACTTTGGGGACCTATTTCCATGATAATGTGAAAGAGATAGTCACAAAAATTGATATCTCATTGGTGTATTGTGATCATTAACAAATGACACATATTGTTGGCATGTTTCTGCATAGGTGTTGTCATTGATGCAAACACTCATTAATGAAAATTTTTATGATGGAGTAGGGCCATATGATGATCAAATTGATGATGAGATGGAGATTTATGTACGGTCTTGGTGGCACATGATTATTAGGTGAGTATGACTTATTCTAGCAATCCCATTCAGGTGACTTAGCTAGTCTAGGTGATGTTGCATGGTGATAGAATATTATTTATTAGTTTATAATCATGTTAGCATGATGGAGAGAATGTTTTGGGAGTTCTTGGGCACTCATATGAGTTGCAGGGTGTAGATATAGGTTTGTGACCATGATTCTGAAGTTTATTTGGAGGAGGTATGGATGTTAGGATGTATGAGATTAAGGTATGGATATATATGATCTCATGGATGAATGTAGGTAGGTGTAACATGATGTATCAAGTATTTTTTTACCATTTTGAGTGCTTTCATGATGAGTTATAGTGTTCTTCTAAGTTAACCCTTACTTCTACAGTGTAAAACCCTAAGGGGTAGCTATGCAAGTCTTAGTGGCTGGAAATATTGAGAGGTAATCATGAAATTATTATGATTGGAGATATTATTAGGGTGTGGATGTGTGCTGTGGGAAATATTTAAGGTTTCCATGATGGTAATTTTGTAATATATATTAGTTTTGGTGAACTAGGGTCAAGAACTAGTGCATTTCCAGCTTGAATTGGAACTTCTGATGCTCACCCTGAATTACGTGATTTGAATGGGACCCTATGGATTTTAGGGATGTTTTATACATTTATTTTATAATGTTTCACAAAAATAATTAGGTCATTTCGTTGTCAAATTTTTATGATGGAATGTTAAGAAGGTAAACAACTATTTATTCATGTAAAACCCCAGCTTGAAAGTGGGTTGTGATATTTTCTTTCGAAACAGACATAGTTTCAAGATATTACATGAATTTTGATTGAAAAATGTATAGGACTCATTCATATTTACAGAAATATATGGTAGAGGTCATGGTGATGAGTGGACCCCACTTAAAAAGGTTAGTTTCTGAAGTTTTTTTTTTGGGACAAGGTTTTCCAAAGGATTTGCAAGATAAATTTCCATTATGTGATTTTTGTGAGCTTTGTTTATGTCCAAATATTTTTCAATTCATGGTGATTCAATTACATGGTAAAGTATGCTTCATTTAGGTTGATTGGTCAAATGGTAGTTTTGAGGCAGTAAAAAGCAATCTTCATTAAATTGGGCATAACTAGAGATAAAGATGGCATTAAGAGGTGATTACAGTTGTGATGGAAAGATAATTAAGATATATTTCTAGTTATATAAGGTTTTATTCATGATTCTGATATTTTATATGGTGTTTAGCTCAATTTGGGAGTAATAATATTTCTTACTATCTAGGACAAAACTTCTTTTGCTAAAGAATTGAGTTGGTTAGAGAATGAGATGGATTGATTGATGTTTGATATCACTTGGAATGTTAAGAGGGATAAATATTTCATGCAATGAATCCATTTTGAGTTCTTGAAAGTGCCTTTAAGGGTGCTAGCTAGTTTTTTTTTAAAACAAAGTTTTGGGAAACATGATTTGGTGAAGACAAAAGTTGATGTAGTTTGAACCAAAGGTTGTTTAAAGATTTATAAATTTCTTAAAAGTGTTATAAAGGTATGGGAATTTCCATAAAGTGTTCCCGTATTTTATTTTATTTTAATATATCTTGAGGCCCAAATTCAAAATCAGGGTCCTAAAGGGTGTTGGAAACAAGTGTTTTGAGAAGTATAAGAAGCAATAGTCTCTTTAAAGGAAATAATCTGATTGGTTGGTGAAAATTACAACCATGTATGATGTTTAAATGTTATTGTAAACATGTGTGATGAATTTTAATGCATGAATTAAAAAATTGGTGTTAGGATAATTTTGGCATTCCAATGCATGGGTTTTTGTGATTTTTAGTGCATGAATTAAGGGTTACTACTAGGGCAACCCATATGGATCACTTGTAGCTGTTATAAAAAGTATATGGGTTTTTTTTATGATGAAATTTTAATTTAAAAGGAGTGAATTTTTTTTTATTGAATTTGAAATAAGATGTAGCTTATACAATCATAGTTTTGGGTACTTTTGTGAGCTAGTTGAGAGAGTGTAGTGAGTGTGCAAGAAGTACGAATTAGGTGTGAGATTTGTGTAGGTTTATGAGAATGAATAGATATCAGATAAAGTGTGTTATAGGTATAATAATATCAAAAAACATGTGTGCAAGATTTTGAAGACTTGTGAAGTGAAGAAAGAGCTAGATTGTGCAAGTTTGAAGACCTAGGGTTCGATCAAGGATTTGAAGAAGTGTGAGCTGAATCATTGATCTCTATTAGTTGCAGTAGAAATAATTCAAATATGAGAACATCATAAGGTTATTGGATGGGTGTTTGATCATCTTTTTGGGTTGTAGCCTCCTTGTGGATTTGGCACTTCACAAAATTATGGGTTGGTACTAATGTAGCCTAGAATTCATTGTAAATGACCCAGGCGCATTGGCACATCACTCATCCTAAACTGAGTGCTCACCTAAAGGATGTAAAGGTGCTAGGTCCCTCTTTATAATTTCTTGTATAGACTATTAAAATTATGATGCATATATATATATATATATATATATATATATATATATATATTCAAATTCATAACCGATAGTAAACAATCCACAATGCCTAAACCAGATCTAAATATAGAGTATATGAAAGTAAGACTAAAAAAATATTATAATAAGATTTACCACAAAAGAACCGCATTCAGCCATGTCCAACACCATTATCTAACCAATATGATCCATTGTATTAAATACTATAAAGCATAAAAGATTCATACATTTCAAAACTATCTTCACAATTCATGCGCATGACATAACCAACAACATAACTCTATAACTAATTTGGGGTTCTCTAAATTGTGTACATCAATACATATATATAGGGGTGGGGACTAGCCCTTCACCACCCATGCACTTTCTCAAAATAGGCTACATGTTAATAATAGCCATGCGCCTTTACAAAGGATACAAAACATACAAGTACTCTAATAATAGACTTCCTATATTTAAGTCCGAGTAGAAATCCTATTATTAGACCAAACTATGCATAGCACTCGAAATGATGTTTGTTCCCAAAATAACCTTGCATGAGCCGCAAGTATTCATGCTTTTGTGTTCTCAACATGCTAACTCGAAAATATCCTTCACAATGAAAAAAACTAAGTTCTGACCCTGAGTGCTTCAACCTTATTGTAACTCCACGTGCTCTTCCCACGCCCTACATTTGCGTGCCCAAAACATAGGCTATTTTTGTCCACCCAAAATTACTCCACACTAGAATGGATTTCCACCCCGGCAATGGGTAAACTACTTGTCACTCTAAAGAATATAGGACAATGAATGAAAGAGTAAATAATACACCAAGTCTTCTTACTTTGTACCCTTGTCTTCTTCTAATAGAGTGAATCGTGGATATTCACATTGAATTCATCCCTAAAACTAATACCAATCCTGTAGCGTTGCATTTGTTTTATCTAGGATATCCACAACTGTGTCATTTAATTCATCTAGAATCATATTTCCACCCTCACTCCTCAAAATTATGAGCATGTTGGCCATACCTCAGACCATCCCTTCCAAGACATCCATATTTTTGTAAATGAGCTTCCCGATGCTCCTGATTTGATCCATGTGTTACTTTCTTGCACCATCTAACACATCACACTTTGTCTCTACTAAGGTAACTTGTTCGCAGCACCTACGTTTTTCATCCTTTCCTTCTTGCAAAACTTCATTTTCCTCTGTTGTTGTTCTTTCATGTATCATGTTATCAGGAATTGTACAAATGGCCAACACCGAATCTAACTTCTTCATTTCATCCTTCAAGGCTTAAAAAATAGCCTCATAGCTGGATATTTTCCTTGTAATTGAAGCCTTGGCCCTTGATGCTTCTTCTGTAACATAGTTTGGTTTAAGGAGGTGGATTGGTTCATCATCTAGAAGAAAAAAAATTGTGGTGCGCAAATAATGCAGTTCAGACTAAAAATCCATTGGCACCTTTTTCATAAATTCAGGTCTTCTCTACAAGACTTCATCAGCTATCTACTCGGCCATATTCTTGAAATGTTATGCCTCAGCCACTACCTTATCACTCTCCTCAGTGAGTCATTTTATTTCTATGTCCTTATCCTTTTTATCCTCTAGGAGTACCCGTATAGTTGTCGCCTTATCAATATTCTGGCACACTACCTCTGTTGACACTTTAACCAGTGCATTACTCACTTGTTCATCTAAGAACTGTGTGGGATTGATGATCATATGGTTGGTATGTGGCTCCTTCCTCATTTTCTTTGAGATAAAAACCTCCTCGTAGACATCAAAATGAGGCTCATCCATGTGAGTCTTCATAATCCATGATATTTGCTTGTGAGTGCACGTATTCACCATATCTAGGTCCATCCAATCCCATCCATAAAATTTTGTATTTGGCAGGGTACTCTGAAAGTGGGCACAAATAATATTCATCTAGTCATCCATGTAGCCCAGCTTCTGAGTCCTTACTGCCTCTTCATCTCCATGTTGACCTGTATTCCCCCCAATGTCCTCATGAGTAAACACACCTTCACCTTGTTATTCTCTAATTTCTATGTCTTGTTGTACAGTACTACCAAAATTATGGTTCACTTCCTCTCCTTTCTCTCTTTCTTCAGGCGTGGGGTGTACTAGGAATTTTGTGTCTCCATCAGCGCTACTTTCCCCTTCACCCAAGTGTTGCTCATGGAAACTCATAATTTCGTCACCGGTCTCATTAAATACTTGTTCTCTAATATCCTCATCGTCTTGAATTTCAACACTAGGGGTGGCCTCTAATCGACACTCTCCCATTCTTTGAGTGGCCTCCTCATCCTACGCACTCTACTGAGGGGACTCCTCATCACTATCCTTTAACGAAACATATCTTCTGCACTTTTTCCTCTCTTCTTCCTAATTCTTCATGGGAGTTAAGTGTGGTGATCTACTTACTAGATGTGAAGTCCCTATTTCAGTGTCTTTGTATGTGTGCCTTCTCCGCATGACTCTCCTTATATGATCCAGTCCAATGTTGTCTTCTTTTTTCTCCTTCTCTAGGAAATTCTCTAACCCTGTAGGCACTAGATCTTCCTAAGTAGGGGACACAGATGCAACCTATCTTGAGTTTCCCACTACATACCCCTTCTTTGGAGGTCCTAGAAGTGTAATATATGTTCCCTTCAATACCTTGTCATCCTTGAACCTTGTCCTTAGATAGATGTACAAATGTACTGGTTAAATTTATCCTATGGCCAAACTCTCTAGTGTAATGTCCACATTTTTAGATTCCATTATTTCAACATAGGCCTCTTTACCTGGCCATACATACATCTTACTTAGAATGTGAACATCTGCATCTTCTTTATCCGCATCAAACTAAAGTTTTCGTGCGTTGTGGAATTTGTTCACAAAATCTCTGAAGTACCTTGCAGTAAAGGAAAATGGAAACATACACCATGGGATTTTCTCATCTGAATTCACGTGGAAGCGCCCAAAGATGAAATGTTGGTAGAATGAAAATTCATCTTCCCCATCTAGCAATTTTGGCAGTTCACATGGAATGCGCCATTTCCCCTCAAATACCCAGCACATCCACCTGAACCATTTTTCTAGTCACTCCTTATATGCGTTAGAAACAGTTCCACATAGAGTACACTTTGCAAACTTATTTGTTGGGGATTTTTTTTGCAAAGGAAACTCCCAGATGTTTTATCTTGGTTAGTTGGGTACACCAATTTCATTGAATACAATTAGTAAAAGGATGGTGCCCCAAGTTAATTTCTCACCTTTACCTACCTGGATGTGTTCCTCATTCACTAGGCTCTCTGCAATGTACTCAATAATATTGTAGTATGCATTATTTGTCATTTTGTGAACTATGTGCAACCAATGCATATTTACCTCATTCCACCACTCAGTGACACCTAAATTACTCTTTGTTAGGCATGCTACAACCTTGGTGGCCATGTCTACAATGTTGGTCACTTTAAAGCCTCGAGCCCCTTCTTATACTGATGTATTATGGTTTTTGCATTGATGCCCTCATCATCTAATAAGTCATCATCTATCTTCGAGCTTGAGTTGAGAAACCTTGTCACCTTCCCAATCAGCTCGGCGGTGATCTGCATTCTCCTGCTCATGAAGTAGAAAACATCATCGTGCACCCACGACATAAGCCATTGATACAATTTCTTGGGATTTTAAAAATATGGTAATTCAAGGATCTAAATGACCCCCATGTTGTCAAGTAACTTCTTCACAGAGGTGTCGAAAACCCTAGTGTTGTCTGTTAACCACCAATTAGTTTTCCTATAGACTTTTGTTGTAATTTCCTGTAGGTACTTCTGATTTCAATGGTGGATGTAAAAAACCCTACACTGTGCTATTTTTGTTCCCCATGGCCACCCATCAATCACCTCTTCTAAGTATAAAATTTCAACCAACCATTCTTCTGTTCGGTCATCAACCTCCTTCTCTACATCTGGAGCCCTTTGTGGTGCCATTGTTCCTTTCAATCCCACAAGTGCAAATGAAACCCTAGCTACTACAAACCCAATTCATGCTTAAACCCCTTCAACATGCACACACACCACCACTTAAATCCTGATTTTGTGCCTAGATTATTAAAAACATTCTTCGAATCTTGTTCGGTTTACTCGATATGCAGAGTGCTCATCGTCTTCAGCTCTTCTTCACACTTCTCAATTCTCTTCAAATTGACAAGGTAATAAATGACATTGCAAACACCAAATTTTATCACAAGTTTCAAAAATTCCCTTGCTTAATTTCTCCACCTACCGCCATATGAGGCATTAATTTCTCTTACACACATTTTTCACATCTTTGTCTCACGCCCTATACTCCCGCGCCTCAAAATTTTACACCTAAGTCATAAATTTCTAGTGCACTAACTAATTTTCAGTCACAAATATCCTCTACCCACTCTTCCTTACACCGAAGTATTTATCCAATATGACCCAATATATGTAGTATCCAATGTTGCAGCATCCTTGCATTATACTGAGCACTCATCGCCTTATGCATGGTATTAACTTTGAGAATTCCTCTTGAAGTTTTCATTAATTTTGAAAGCCTGTCCTTTTTATGGTCACCCATGAGTTTGTTTCTTTTCTATACCAAACTAACCTTATTTATTGACCACACACTAAGGGTATGCACGGTTGTCTACAAATGAAAATGCCTAAAGTAGTAATTAGCTTTCGGTGCGCAAGCATGCTTATTGCATAAAACAGTAAACTAAATTGACTGCATTAAGGGAAATCTAATCTAGCTGGTAATGTTGTATGATTACAAACACCAAGAAGGATTATTTATAGTAGGGCTTCAGTCTACTCCTATTGAAGTAACTAGGAAACCATGTTCCATCAAGTACATCTAACTGGAAAGGGCCTGAGTCAAGTATATGAGTGATAAAATACAATCCCAACCAATGGACCTTAAGCTTTCCTG